>VRLP01008422.1:0-16778 GCA_009660295.1 Lophius piscatorius
GTTTAAAACATTTGAAGTCAGACAGAAGTAAAATATTATATATTTCGGCCACAAAATGTGGTATCTTGAGATAATCGAATCAGAAATTTTTTTTAACCAAGATTTAAAACTAACCGTCAGTAAATAACGATGTTAGAAAGTTTATAAGTAGTTAATAAAGTGTTGATAATACTGTTAACCTCTCACCTGTCTGCAGGGCTCCCTCGATCTGAACCTTCCTCTGAATGGTCACCTGACAGACCCTACAGACCGGAAAAGCTTTAGTTATGTCATATGTTTTACCTACTGTGATTGGTCGAGTTGACTGAACTGACCAATCACAACACTTTCTCATCGAAAATCTGCCGTAAAGGGAACAGATACCGGAAACTAAAGCCGACCGAAAAAAATAATAAAATGAAACACAATAAAAATTGTAAATAATTAATTAAATAGTCAGTTAACTTTCGAAATTACAATTCAACTCCATATAGGTCAAGCCTTCAGAAAATAAACTCCTTTTATTATAGCAAAGATTTTGAATGAAATTAATTCATTTAAATTATACAAACAGAAAAGTTTATCCATTTCTTTAAAACTTTAAATGTAATATTCGGATTCGTTAAAAATTTGTTTATGCATGAGTAATGTATTTTCTGTATTTGTGTTTTAACAACAAAGGGAAATGATAGATAAACTTTCTAGTCATAGTATTCTAGAGGTCAACAAAAGGTATGATGCTTGAAGTAACCACATAAGTATGACACACACACAAAATACAAGACAATTTAAAAACACAAGTGACAATAACCACGAACAATATAAGGCACACAAATTTGGTTTTACGTTTTTTAAATATTTAGAAATAAAATAATTTCAACAATCGGGGAATGTGCATCCAGTTTAGTAGTTCCAGTAGTAGTAATGTAATGTGACCATTGATTTATTGTAATAACTGTAAGCTTACAGTTATATTGCATGAGAAATTTTTTTTTATGGAGTTATGGGTACAAAAGGCTTTTAGAGAAAAAAACTGCACATGTTGGAAGATATATTTTTCATTGCTGTTGGATTTGTACTGATTTAATATTATCATATGTGAATTTATATTGTATTATATGTACTGCTAATATTTAAAATATTTAAAGTATTAACTTACAGAAGTATGGTCATCAACCAGAGTAGTAAGATAAGCCTTTATTAATGCCCTAAGGGAATTTTGGTGTTCCAGCTACATCAGGATGAGCAAGTACATAAACAGACAAAACAGATCACTGAGGTTAAATATGGGGCAACAGATATGAAAGGGAATTTTAAAAAGTTAATAAACTAGGTTACAAATTGAAACGTATTTAATAAAAACATTCTCAACAGAATAAACTAAATAAGATATGAGAAAAAAATACATGAAATACTCATGTAAATTACTTAATTATATACTGTACTTTAAAATTGAAATTAAATCAGCGGGGAATGAAAGAGTTGAAAGTTGAATGTTTTCATCTACTTTTATTTAATGAAACCATAAAATTAAAACTGATAATGCATGAATTTTGAAAACGTTAACCGGATGTTCAGTCTTACTTCCGTTTGTCCCCGGAACAGTTTTTGTTGTACATAAACATTCAGTGTTTTATAACGCTCTCGATCCAAAGTCATGTGGGACCGGTACCTTTAAACCCGATCCGCTGTAAAGTTAGCCCGTCGCGGGTTCAGTTCTAAAGATGTCCAGGGTTCTGATAGTCGGAGCGGGTCTGACAGGGAGTCTGTGCGCGTGTCTGCTGAGGAGAGAGATGCAAAATAAAGTTCACATAGTTGTTTGGGACAAAGCAAGGGGCTCCGGTGAGTCTGTCACATTGTCATTAGAAACCGCTCGTTTCAAAATTCCCGCGACGTATAAGCAAGGTTTTTACACGCAAGAGCACGAATCAGAACAAATTATTTACAGAAATAACTTAAATTCATCAGACTTTTTAGTTAAAAGGACTGTTATAGGCTCGAGCCAATCGAGAATTCTATATCCCGTTGTTTACAGACAAACACATTTACATTTCAGAACAAAACTGACAGGGTCCTCTGTATCAAAAGCCTCTCCTCTTTAATTCTCCTTTTGTATAATGAATTTAATTGACCAAAATCTGTTGTTTCGAACAATCCAAGACTTTATATGTGTGGACTGAAGACTTGTAGTATTGATTCAGCTGAAGAAGAGGAGGAGGAGGCAGCGAGGAGGGTCGGGTGATTCTGCCTGCCAAAATATATAAAAATTAAGCATTTAAAATCTTACCACGTCATTAATTGCAACTTTTTTCCTATGTACACTTTCATGTCAATACAGCGTTGTTAGAATTGTTGTTCCAAGTTGGCTTGTTTTGGGGCTGCAAGAAAACACAGCTCTATTTCACATTGTTGTGTTTGTCAAATGTGAATTAGCTTTAAACTGCTGCTTAGCATTGATATCTCATCACTTCTCTTCACAGTACCATAGTGCTGTACTTTACTATTATTTTTACTTATATGATTGCAAATAAGCCAAATATATAAGAAAAGCAGTAGATTTCCTGTGTGAAAATAAAATCTGAGACCGATATTCCAATTCTTAGGTTGAAAGGGAAAAACAAGAGTGAATAGGGTGATCGAATGGAGGAGGAAGGAGGAATGAACGCAAAAATAAACCACTTGTTTTCACAACAAATGGACTCATAGTGTCTGATGACATGGAGAAGATCCCACAGAGAAACTCCTGTTTACCTCAGCGTTATATGAACATAAAGGTTCTCTGTCTGTCTCTCAGGAGGTCGAATGTCCACCAGTCGAGCTCCAGACACGTCGTCTCATTCAGCTGACCTCGGAGCGCAGTACATCTCCGCCACATCCGCCTACGCTCAGTCTCACCAAAGGTACGACCACACCTGTCTGCTCTACCTACAGCATAACAAAACACACCTGTCTGTTCTACCTACAGCATCACAACACACACCTGTCCACTTTACCTACAGCATAACCACACACACACACGTCTGCTCTTCCTACAGCATAACAAAACACACCTGTCTGCTCTGCCTACAGCATCATGACCACACTTGTCTGCTCTACCTTTGCTTTAGAAGATCTTCATAAATGGTTTCATTGTGATGTTGTGTGTTTATGCATGTGTGTGTGTCTGTGTGTGTGATAGCTTCTACTCTGAGCTTCTGACGTCTGGCGTCCTGAAGCCTCTCGACTCTCTGATTGAAGGACTGAGGCTGCGAGATGGCACTAAGGACTTCATGACGCCACTGGGCATGAGCAGTGTGGTCAAACACTTCCTGTCTCAGTCAGGTACGCGTCTGTATGACCTCTGACCCTCTGAACGACTCGTTTCCGTTTCCCAATGGTTCTTCTCGGTACCTGGTACTTTTTCTTGAGGTTCTATGTGAGCTGATATGATTTGACTACAGATAGTCTTTAATGAATTCTATTTGTAAAATGAAGCAGAAAAGTAAAGAAAAAGATTAAATGAATGCAGACTAGATAAATAAGGAAAGTGAACTTCCGCCTCATTAAACCAAACTATAGAACCCGGGATTTGATCGACGTTGAGTGTCTCATGATTCTTTTTTTTCTCTATTTACCAGGAGCTGATTTGTTCTTTGATCGTCATGTGACCGGCCTGTACCTCCGCGGTGCATCATGGGAGGTCCAGAGGAAAGCAGGAGGCAGTGAGATGTTTGACGCTGTTGTCCTGACGATGCCGGCTCCTCAGATTTTGCAGCTGCAGGGAGACGTTGGGCAGAGTGAGAATAACACTGAAGTAACTAAGTACATTTACTCAGATTACTCAGATACTGAGTAAACTCACATCGTCTCAGGCTGCAGGTATCAAGTTCACTAAAAGTATTTTACCCAGCATGCTTCGGGAGCTGGAAAGCTGCTTGATCAGCTGATTTATTTGAAAATTCTGGTCAGTTTCGGGATTGGTTCCAGGAAAGATGCGATCAGGGGTCAGGGGTCGTGGTCTGGACCGCAACGACTTTTAACTTTTAGAATTAAAATGTGGTGGCAAGATTGCATATAAAGGAAGCTAAAACAATTAGCCATAACATTACAACCGTCTCTACAATACTGTGCAGGTCCCCCTCTGGCCACCAAAACAGCTCTGACCCATTGAGACCTGGACTCCAGCAAACCTCTGAAGGTGTACTGTGGTATCTGGTACCAACACGTACCAGCAGCAGACGCTTTATAGCTCCAGTGTATAAAGCTTGGCCAGGGAAGAGGCGCGGTGTGCTCTCTCCCTCTCCTTCTCTACCTGAAGCTGACCCACAACCACACCGCAGAGGAAATGTGACTTGGGAATGGGCGCTGATTCTTGTGAGGTGTGGAGTGATCACTCCCCGAGAGGAGAGGTGGCGCGCTCTCATACCATGATTTACGGGAAGCAGTTAGTGCCGCCAGCCTCCTACACTTGAGATCAAGTCAGTACTTGAACTGGTTATTGTTGTTCCTCAAATTATTCTTCAGCCGTTCCTGCAGTGGGTCAGGGAGCTTCATCCTGTTGGAAGAGGCCAATGCCCCCAGAGAATACTGCTTCCATGAAGGAGGGTGTAGGAGCAAGGGATGTATTTTGGTTCACTCCTGTCACTCGGGTCACTTGGGGTGTTGGTTGGGTGTGTATATGTTTGTTTGCGTGTCACTGGAGGGCAGAGGAGGAAATGATCTTCATCCCTGGTTCCAGGGAGTCAGTTTGTTTGGATGAGAGAACAATGAGGTGCTGGTCATTTCTGGTAAATGCTTCATTTTGCTTTTAGCCATGGCTTTGTTTTGTAGGTCCTTTCAGAGTGTCTAGAACATGTTTTTATCAGCATGCAAATAAATAAGCCTGAACGCTGATCAAGACTGTTGCTCCTGACTGGATGCTGCACGCCGGACAGAACTCCTAAAACTTCTCCCTCGGTGGCTACATTTTGTTTTTGGATAGTCCCCACTACGGAGGGTTCTTGGTCTGCAGAGGTGTTTTAGGTCGGAGCTACGTGTCAATTGAGGCAACCATTTGATTAGTAGGATCCAAGGTTTCCCAGCAGATCTTGGTTCAAAGCATCAGACTGCCTCCCCCAGCTTGTCTTGTTCCCATAATGCATCCTGGTACAATCTTTTCTCCAGCGTAAGCATTGGACACGCACCTGACCCTTAACATGAAGTAAAAGAAAACCTGGTCCATTAGATCAGATCACCTTCTTCCACGGTTCTGTGGTCCATTTTTGATGCTGATGGGGTCAGAGGTCATTCTGCAGGTCTGTGGCTACACAGCCCAATAGGCAGCAGGCTTTGATATCTCTGTGTGTTTGACACTTTTCTATCAGAACAAGCAGGAACCTTTCCAGCAGTTTGTGCTACTTTGGTAGCTTCAAACCACTGTAGACCAGGAACACACAACAAGACCGGCAGTTCTGGAGATGTTCTGATGCTCGTCTGGATTAGATCAGATCCATTTTTCCAGTTTTCAACATCAGCTTCAGGTTAAAATGTTCACCTATTGCCAAATATATCCCACCCACGGACAGGTAACCACATAATCAGTTATTACCTTCACCTGTCAGTGGTTATAATGTTATGGCTGGTTGGTGTATAAATGATTATTTTAATGTGAATTGAATCTCCAAGGTCTTTTTTATTTAAATACATCTTCAATCATTTATTTGTGATAGAGGCATCAGACCTCAGCAGGAGAGGGATGGACATACTGGACCCCTGCATTAGGTTTTGGTTGTGATCCGGATCAAACTGGATCCAGATGAAATTACTACCCTCAAGCTCCTCTGTCTGTTGTAGCTTAATCTTTGGGGATTCATCATATTCTATAAACTGCTCCTCCATATGTTTGCCTTTAAAATTGCACGTTAAGTCATTGTAATAATAAAAAGCAGTTCTTTGTTACTTCTAGAAAAATGTTGTAAATATTTAGACTGGGATGACGTCATCGTGTATAAAACCACAAACAGCAGTGATTTAGCCTCTAAAATTAAAGACTGCACTGGGTGTAGTTACACAGTTTGACCACATGGTGGGAGCAAAAGACATGATGTCACACGTAAAGCATCAGTCCAGGTTACTGATGATGGAGAATATTTATATATATATAAGTTATACAACTTTCAATTTAATTTAGACATAAATATTTTAAACATGTTCCCACAACCGGACCGAACGTTTTTGTGTGCTTTTATTTTGACAAGGCTAGAGGGCGGTGGCTTCCTCCTCTTGCAGAGATCCTGGTATCTGATTGGTCAATGAAGACACACTTGTCTTAGAATCCGCAGAACGTTGTGGTGTGTGTGTGTTTGTGTGGAGATGATGACCCCTATCCTCATGTGTGTCTCTAGATGATGATGATGTCATTTTGAGTTCCTCTGATTGGCTGTCAGAGGACAGCGCCCATTTCCTCTGTGCACACACACACAGGTTATTATTAGACAGACAGACTGTTTTTGTGTGAGTGTGTGTATGTGAGTGTTCTCTCTCGATAGTAATTTATCGTTTTAACATCACATCAGCAGAAGGAAACGTTTAAACATGAATCTAGATATTATTCTTACTCCAATCCGGTTAGAGTTTTACATGCAAGCTTAAAGAGACTATTTGTTGGATGGCGCACATTTACTGCATACCAAGAAGTGATGAAGAGGTGCTACAGAGTTACAAATGCAGACCTGAAGTTCATGTTGGCATCATATTTTGCCCACAGAGTGAGAGAGCTATCAGCTAGCTATGCTATCGCTAACTGTTACCAACTCATGATGGATGCCATAAAATATAATTTAAGTTACATTGGTTGTTTAACAATAAGACATTATTTCCCATGATCCCACACGATTTGATCTCACATGTTCCTTGTGTCATTTTTCTCTTGGTTTGATTGACAGATTTCTTTCACCATCAAGAGTCATCATTGTGTGACAGAATTAAAACCAGCTGTGATGCAATTTAACCACCTACGACACAACGTAAACTAGATGCTGTACCAGATCATGGTACAGCAGTTGTGTTGCTGTTGCCTCTCCTGTCCACCTGTAGACACTTTCATTTTCACCGAAGCAGCTGAATCTGAATCACAGTCGCTTGAAGCTTCCTAACTGGACAGCATGATGTCCCAGAAGTTTAACGGACTCCGTGTTATTCTGGGATGATTCCCTGTTCCCTGAATTGTATGTGTTTAGGGCCGACTACATTTAAACTAGTCGGATTTAAACTAGACTTGTAATTCATCTCTAATAACAGGCTATGTACCTCAGGCTTATAAAGTAGCAGTGATTAAACCCTTGCATGAAAAGTTCACCCTTGATCCAGATGTTTTAGCTAAAGATAATCCCATATCAAACCTCCCCTTTATTTGTAAAATCCTTGTAGCAAATCAATTACGTAATTATATGTGGAGGAATAACATGTTTGAGGATTTTCAATCAGGTTTTAGATTACATCTCTCTAGATTTCATTCTCTAATGATCTTCTCATGGCTTCAGACAGTGGCCTCGTCTCTATACTTGTCCTTGTCCTTGTCCACACACACAAATCTTGTTCATGGAGTCCCCCAGGGTTCGGTGCGAGGACCGATACGCTTCTTTTTATTTATGCTTCCCCTGGCCCACATTATCAGGAAGCACCACGTTAACTTCCACCGTTATGATTACTGGTGATACGCAGCTATATTTATCCATAAAACCTGATGAAACTAATCCAATAATCAGACTTCAAACTTCATTAGTCCACTTATTTGTTACCTCTAGACTAGATTACTGTAATTCCCTTTTATCAGAATGCCCTAATAACTCTGTTAAAGCCTGCAATTCATCCAAAATGCTGCAGCAGGAGTTCTGACAGGAAGTAGAAGAAGAGATCACATCTCTCCCCTGCTGGCTTCTCTACATTGACTCCCTGTAAAATCCAAAATCCTCTGCCTTACTTATCAGCAACCAAGCACCCCTCATATCTCAAAGAACTCATAGTCCCATATCATCCCAATAGAACACCTCGGTCTCAAAACACAGGCCTACTTGTAGTTCCCAAAACTTCTAAGATCAGAACGGGGGGCAGAGCCTTCAGTGATCGAGCTCCTCTCCTTTGGAACCAGCTGCCAGTGTTGTTTTTTGGAGGCAGACACCCTCTCTACATTTAAGACTAGACTTAAAACCTTCTTCTTTGATAAGTCCTATAGTTAGGTTCTGGGTCAGGTCACACCTGAACCTTCCCTCACTTATGCTGCCATAGGCCTGGACTGCTGGGGGACTCCCATGATGCAGTGCATTCTCTCTCCTTCTTGGTTTCTCTTTCTCTCTCTCCATGTAGTGACATCACATCACTGCATGATCTTTTTTGACAAAGCTTATAGTAAAGTTCTGGCTCAGGCTGGTCCTGGACTAGCTCTCGGTTCTGCTGCCACAGACTTAGACTACTTCTTTTTCTATATCATTTATTGCTAAATTCATGCCCCATGAATGCACCACTGATTCTATTCCCTCCCAGGAGTCTTTGTGTTCTATCGCCCCTCAGGCTCCCAGGACTGGTGGTTGTTCTGGGTCCTGAGCAAAAGATGTTCCGACGCCATCTTTTACTACTATCACTAATAATCATATATACCACTACTACTATTGTATATGTATATTGTAGTACCACCTTTACTGTATGTACTGTAATACATCACCACATACCATCATCAGTGCTAGAGTTGTATATAATGTATTTATTTTAGTTGATCTGCTCAGTACACCAACATCTATTGCACATTTGTCTGTCCTGGAGGAGAGATTCCTCCTCTGTGTCTCTTCCTGAGGTTTTCTTCCCTTTTTCCCTGTTGAATGGTTTTTAGGGGAGTTGTTCCTTACCCGGACCGAGGGTCTAAGGACAGATTGTACAGATTGTAAAGCCCATCCAGGCAAATTGTGATTTATGGTTTTGGGCTAGGCAAATAAAATCGTCTTGACTAACCAGCTACGTTGAAACTTAAACTAACCACGATACAAACTTAGCCATTCTGCAATTTAAACTAGCAATGGCGTAACTTAAGCGTGATTTAATGGGACTTAAGCTACATTGCAAGCTAATGGAACCGGAGAACGATGCTTTCACAACTGAGGATTCTCCCATGTCCACATGGGTCAAACTTCATGAACAGTGTATTTCCCAGAATGCACCTGAAACAGTGTTATGAGAGATGTCTAACTACTGACCTGTCCGTCTTTCTGTCTCAGTGCTATCCGTCCAGCAGAGGGAGCAGCTAGAGGGCGTCGTCTACTCGTCTCGGTTTGCTCTGGCCCTCTTCTTCCCTCCAGATGTGGTATTCAGTTTTCCGTGGGCGGCCCGATATGTCACTGACAACCCCTGCATCTGCTACATGGCTGCTGACTCCCGTAAACGCAATGCAGGTCTGTCAACGCCACATTTTAGCATAGCAGCCTTCAGCTTGGCTGTAACGGTTCAGTGCTAGTTTTTAGCTCTAATCCACCCAAAATGAAGGTCGTAGTTAGCATTAAGCTAAAAGGGGTAATAGCTGGTGTGACTAAGCCGAGTTACTCGGCTGAGCTTCTCTCCAATCAGAGCTGTTTTATGCTAAGCTATTAGAGACTTAATAATTGAAAATATCTCTTCAAAAATACATGAAATTTAGTTTTGCATCGTAGCCTGTAGTTGGGTTGTAAAGGTCCATCACTAATATTTAGCTCCAGTTAGCTTGGGTGCTCATCATGCAATATAAGCTGAGCTAAGTAGCATTATAATGCCCCTGAATTCCCAAAAAGACATGTTAGTAGAGGGGCATGGTTCCTGTAGCTTTACTCTACAGACGAGTGAACAGACCACCATTTTAGGGTTTTCTCTTTAGTGCATAGAATAGACAGGTGTTAGCCACTTGTCTCCCTTTATAAAGCGTTAGTTAGCACCAAGGTAATTCCATATCTAGAACTTGGTGTTACAGTCCCAAAGATTGGACATTTTATTTTCAGAGTTTGGTTGTTCTACCAGATTGAGCTTCCAAGCGGCACATCATCCTTAACTGCATAAGATCACAGGTTTTAGTCATTTGTCTCACTAAATAAAGCTGTAGTTAGCATGGAGCCAATTAGCTTAACTCTCTATGTTCTGTAAGACTCATCATCATCAACAATTTTTTTGACGGTTATAAATATTTGCGCCTCAAAGATTCAAAAAGAGATATGTTGGCACACTAGCGTATTAGCCTTTAGCTTTACTCTAGAGCTTCAATTCTAGTTTTCAGCAATAATTCTTCCAAACCAAACTTTTATTTAGCATGATACCAATTATCTTGACTGCTTGCTATGAGATGCCTTAGAGAATTGTTGCCAGTTACAGAGAAGTGAACGGACTAGCATTACAGCTTTTAGCTCGACTATAGAGGTTTATCGCTAGTTTTTAGTTCCAACTCCAAAGCCACCCATAAATTAGCATTGAGCTCGTTAGCTTTTCTGTCTGTGCTTTGAAAGAATTACCACCATCTACAGTTTTGAGGATAAGATTAGCTTACCAGCCATTAGCTTTACCAATATACATAGAAAAGGGGTTAGCAAACAGTTTGGGTAATTAAGCTTCAACCTGGTAAATCTGTTCAACATTTTATTGATTTACGCTATCCTGCTAATGTTATCAAGCTAACAGCTACATCTGTTACTAAAATCCTAAAGAAAAGCCGTATATTCCATACTATCTCAATCATTTATTTAATAATACACTCCTGTCAGATGGCCCCGGTTGCGGTCCGTCGCTTGTTGTCCACACCAGAGTCCCATTCGGCCTGGAGCACCTGGAGAAAGACAAGGAGGATGTCCAGCCAGTCATCTTAGAGGAAGTCCGCAAGCTGCTCCCGGATCTACCTCAACCAATCAGCATCAAGTGTCAGAAGTGGCGGTACTCGCAGGTGAGCAGTTGCAGGTCAACGTTCTGATTCCTCATGGTGAGGAATCCTTTGACTTACACTCCTGACTGTCCCTCCTGTAGGTTCTGACTGCGGTGCCGGACTGTCCAGGTCAGATGACGGTCCATGACAGCCCGCTTCTCATCTGTGGAGGTGATGCATTCAGTCACTCCAACTTTGACGGCTGTGTTGAGTCTGCACTGAGCATGCTCAGAGTGCTTAAGTCTTCACTGTGACTCCGCCCCTAAGGATCTACCCCATGAGATAAACCATTCGTATGTCAATAAGTTGATTGTATCTACATGTAAACATGTCTGAATGGAATAAAACTTGGCTTTGAAAGTATCTTCAAAGTCCCATCCCGCTCCTTCGGACATCTCTATGGCCATCAGTAACGATACGCATCTACATTGTGAGTTACCAGCCCTTTCGTAACAATCTAGCTGTGACGCAGCTTTATCCAACTAAAACACAAGTTAAGACATGTTGCAACCTTAACTAGCAATAATGTAATTTAGTCTAACTTTAACACAACTTAGACTAGCTACAAGGCACTTTTTTTTTTTCAGCTATACAACTTTTGCATCACTGCAAATTTAACTAACTTTAGCCTTTTAGCTATGTCCTAACTCTAACCAGTTACAACCAAACTATGGGTACATTGCAACTTAAACTAGTTCTAATGGAACTCAAGCTATGTTGTAACTTTAACCGGTTAGACTGCAATTTTTGACAGCTATTACATAACTGAAACCATGTCGCAATTTTAAACCGGCTACAATGCAACTTCAATTAGCTATAATGTAACTTTAGGCATGGAACGTTTTTCAGCTATGGCGCAATTTAAGCCATGATGTAACTTAAGAAATATTACAACTTAAATTTGCTGCAACGCAGCTTTAGCCAGCTATAACGTAGCCAGCTAACGATATGCACAACGGAGTGTTGTAGTTGTTGAATTTCATCAGTTGGGTGATGGAATAATTTATCATCATGCCAGTCGTGGAGACTAACCCACGTCTCATTCGCCCACGTCTCATGTGTGATGCGCCTACATCACACCCTTGGACTCAGTGCCACCGCCCTTTAACGTTAACGTCCTTTAACGAGACGCACAGAGGACGTCATTAGCCGTTATTTTCATGGACATGATTCCCAGCAAAAAGCTATCGTACACAGAACGTGATCAATAGCGGCTTTTGGTGAATGTGTCACGGTGGCAGCGATGAACAAGACGGATGAACAAACTGACATAAACGATGAAACAAACAGATACGGAAGTCTCCGGATGATGTAAGTAAGCAGAACGTCACTAGACTCAGTAGAATCCGTCCAAATACAAACACAAATACGGATGAGCCAAAACGTTTTCCGGTGAGCAACAACAATGGTATACTTGTCGGTTTATAATATCGCAGGCTGTAGAACTCTGATGGAGAAGCGGCGAACAGACAACGCCAGCGTCCTCTGCCTCGAGCGTGAAGACTAGTAAAAGAGTCTAGTCTTTCATCCTCACCGTTCCACCTGCCTCCCTTTCATTCACACATATGTATTCTGTGTTGCTGGGACTGACCTTCATTCCTCTTCTCTCTAGCACATAACTCCACCTCTCCAGGTTTTCCTCCACCTGCTCTCAGTAAAGGTCACAATGTCATCCACAAACATCATAGTCCATGAAGACTCCTGTCTGACCTCATCAGTCAACCCGTCCATCAGCAAAGCAAACAAGAAGGGACTCAGGGCCGATCCTTGGTGCAGTCCAAGCTCCACTTTAAACCCATCCGTGACTCCTGCTGCACACATCCCCGCCTTTTTACAACTGTAACATACTTCTCTCTCACTCCAGACTTCCTCATGCAATTCCTCCCTTGGTACTCTGTTATACACTTCCTCTAAATCCACAAAGACACGACACAACTCCTTTTGATCTTCTCCTACTTCTCCATTCGCACACTTTAATCAAACAACACATCTTTTGTGCTCTTTCTTGGAATGAAACCATACTACTGCTTGTCACCTCCTTTCTTAACCTACCTTCCACCAATCTTCCCAGGATCTTTGTGTGGCTCATCAGCTTTAAACCCCGGTAGCTGCTACATCCCTGAACATCACCCTTGTTCTTGAAAATCGGCACTAGTACACTTTTCCTCCATTCCTCAGGCATCCTCTCATTCTCAAAGATAGTGTTGAAGAATCTAGTTAATAACTCCGCCCCCTTCTCTCCTAGACCCGTTCATACCTCCACTGGTGTGTCATCAGGAGCGAACGCCTTTCCATTCTCAACTCATCATGGGTTTCTCGTTTAGCCTTTGCCACCTCACTCTTCGCCTTACGTCGCATTTCTTTGTACTCCTGCCTACTTTCTTTATCTCTCTTGCTATCTGAATTTTTCCTGCTCATATTCTCCTGAACCTCCTGTTTTCTTTCCCCTGCCCAGATGAGATACCAAACACCTTCCTACCTGTCTCCCTCGTCACATGTGCTGTGGTTTCCCAGTCATCTATCAGTCCTTCACCTCCACCCAGAGCCTGTCTCAACTCCTCCCTGAAGTCCCCACAGCAGCCTTCCTTCCTTAATCTCCACCATTTGATCTTCTGCTCTATCATTGCTCTCTTCCTCTTTTGTACCACCCGAGTCATGATACATACTATCATTCTATGCGGTCTGACTTCGTTTTAGCCTGTCACCACCTTGTAGTCTCCATTAATCTCTTTAAGGTTGCATATTCTGTTTAGGATCTAGTCAAACTGGATGCTCCTACCTCCACTCTTAAATGTCACTCAGTGCTCCCACCTCTTTTTGAAATACGTGTTCACTACAGCCGTCTACAAACGTCTACCAATGTCTGTCCTTCTATGTTCCTGTCCTAAACTCCATACTTGCCCATCACATCTTCATCTCCTCTGTTCCCTTCTCCTACACGACTATTGAAGTGTGCTCCAACCATTAATCTCCCACCACTGGGAAATCTCTCCATCACTTCATCCATCTCGCTCCAGAAGTCCAGAAGTCTTTCTCTTCCAACTCACCACTTGTGTGGCATGAACTTTTGCCAGCAATAACGCAGCTTTAGCCATGTTGGAAGTTTAATTTAAGCTACATAACAACTTTAGCTATGACCCAATAAACCATGTTGCAACTTAAACTAGCTACAACACAACTTATGCTTTTTGAACAACACTGGGATAGTCTGGGATCTCCTGTGGCTCAGTTGGTAGAGCGGATGTCCACTTATCTGAAGGTCGGTGGTTCGAACCCGGCGAAGTGTCTTTGAGCAAGATACCGAACCCAGAGTGGCTCCCAATGGCTGTTCTATTGGTGTATGAATGATTTGGTGATTGCTTAACGCTCCTGATGAGCATGTGTCGCCTTACATGGCAGCTTCTATTATCTATGGGTGAATGCTGACTCATGTTTTAAAATTGCCTACAGAGGTCGAGCAGACTAGAAAAGCGCTATTTAACTAGAGTCCATTTACTGTCTGTGAATAAACTAGTATGTTAGCCTTTAGCACCGCCAAATGAAGAGGTTCAGTGCTAGTTTTTAATTTTTCCCAGTACAGAGCTGAAGTTTGCATTTAGCTCATCATATAATGTAACAAATACTCCGTTACTGCACTTAAGTAGAGTTTTTGGGTATCTGTACTTTACTTAACTCCTAACTTTACTCCTTACATCTTGACACAAATGCCTCTACTTTAACTCCTTACATTTAAAAAAAAAAAAAAAAGTTGTTACTTTTGTCGGTTATTTTTATTCGTAATCATTGCGTGCTCTCCGAAGGAAGCGCGTTACGTGTGATTTCAAACAAAATGGATGGTCCAATAGTCACGCAGTAGAGAGACGTTCCCTTGATAAAAAGATTGGTGCACATCACGCACGACACACCTACCAAGGCGAGAGACGTTTAGGTAAAACAGGCGTGAAACTCAGTCTGCAAGTGACGGTATCATGTCCGAACAGAAAGAGGGAACGCGCCTGCTTCTAGTGACATGACCAAAGGTTACGAAGATATCGGCGACGAAGATTCTAAAGAACAGCAAGAAGTAATCCGGTATCCTTGGCCGTACCTAAGAGAGATGTTTGAAGTTGTTGGAAGCAAAAAAAGATTCATGGCGAATGCACTGTTTACTGTTCTAACCAAGACGTCACAAACTGCTGGCGTTCAAGAATTTTCATCAAATTTAAGAAAACACACACAGGTAAATATGTCTTTTCTGTTATGATTAACTAATATTTTCTTTACTATAATAATGATCAGTTTGGTTTTGTAAATTTGCAAATTCCTATAATGCTAACAATGAGAGTTAAGGGAGCAAGTGCTATTTTTGCTAGCATTAGCATGTAAGGACGGTAACCGTAGCTATATTTTCTGTTTTAATTTGCTGCTAATAAGCACTAAATATCAGTAAATGTAAAAAATTATTAGGATTTTATCAGTCCAAATAATCTTCTGCTATTGTGTGCGTGTGTGTATGTGTATTGTGTGCGTGTGTGTGTGGCTTGCATGTGTATATCCTCCTCTAGAGAGAAGGCGGGTGAGTCACCTGGAGAGGTATACAAAACTCACTTCACATGCTATGAAAAGGAAATTGACTAAAGGGGGGCGTCGGTGGCTCAGTTGGTAGAGCGGAGGTCCACTTATCTCCATTCACCATTTAAAGAGGCAAGCACCGCATCCAAGCTACTTAAATTGTGGGAAACAACGAGAGTATAAAAAAAAAAAAGGCTTGATGAAGTCATTGTTAACTTTGACATTCGAGGTCTGCACCCTTTCAGTTTTGTGGAACAGCCGGCTTTCAGAACTCTTGTGCATCACTTACAGCCAGATGTGGTTGTAATGTCCAGAGGTACAAAGAAAAAAAAATTGAAAAAGCAATGCTGGAAATTGGAGGCACTGGATGCTAGTTAGCATGCAAACAACTGAAAGGATAAGACACATGTTCTGCACTTGCTGTTGCCCTGAATGATATCCATACAGAGTAAAATATCCATGAGAAGATCACACGCACAACCACTGATAATGGATCCACCTTTATAGAAGCCTTTCCAGTCTATGGTGAACTGGATGAAATCAATAACTCAGAACCACTTGAGAGATCATGGTCAAGTCAAGTAAGGGAGAGAGTGACTATTGAAGAGGAAGAAGAGGAAAACATAGATGTTGATTTTGTTGACGCTGGACCTATGCTGAATGAAAACGATGGTCTGGAATACCTTTATCTGCCAAAGCACCATCGCTGAGCCTGCCACCTTCTAAACCTCGTGTCAACAGTTGAGGTCTCGGAGGCAAATGCCAATACAGTGTATAAGCCGTTTTCTCGTTCAGCATTTTCAAAGTGCTGGGCTCTGTGGAACAAAAGTTCTAGACCCAGTTCAGCTGCAGAGATTATTGAAGATGCACGAAAACTGCAGCTCTCGAGGCCAAATGAGACGAGGTGGAATTATTTTTTCTTTGCTGTGGAGATGATAGCGAGAATTATCAGAGAGCAGGGAGCGGGAGCTGTTACATCAGTGAGCAACTCTGCTCGAAAATTAATAAATTAATAGAAAAATTATCAAATATCAAAAATTAATACAATTATATCAAAATTAATACAATTTAATATTTGTATTATATCAGAGTAAAGGGCATTTATTAATAGTACAAAGATAAATATGCTTGATGAGGCTGCAGTTAACAAAAATGCACAAATGGAATACATCCAAAATGCTAAGTTAAAGCAATAACATTTTTGTGCATAACGGTAAAGATTCCTAAGTAAGGTCACAAATATCCATTTGAAAAGTGGAGGACAGTGGAGGACAGTGTGCAGAAGGGATAGATCATACCTACTGTTACACCACCCACAACCAAGATCCAGCACCCCAAGATATTCTCCAAGTTCTGTGGGGTTTTG
>VRLP01008423.1:0-16778 GCA_009660295.1 Lophius piscatorius
CGAGAAAAAACTGCCCTTTAACGGGCAGAAATCTCGAGCAGATCCAAGACTCAGGGTGGACGGCCTACTGCCATGACCGGTCGGGTTTGAAAAAAAAAGAGAGTGAGAGCGAGAAAGAGAAAGACACAGGTGAGGAGAGATACAGACGGGGGAAAAGCAGCAAAGATATCAGCTATAATCCACTTTCTCCAACATCTCCATGGTCGGGCCGCGGCAGCAGCAGGGACCATGCATATATCCATCCTTACACATTCTTATCGTGATATAGCTCCTTAATGTCAATGTCTCTCTAGTGAAGTGAACGTCCACCTACCGACTGCAGACCGCCCCATCTCCCGCCTCTGAGTGTTGGATCTCAGAAGCCTTCTAGCCCACAAACTAGTCAGGATCCCAGTCCAACTACCTTATTTGTCCCACACGATTACATAGTGAATTGAAATGACATGCAGCATGAACGATAGAAAGCGGATCCACCATTCAGATTTTTTTGGTTGGTGCGAGTGCCTGTGCTGCCCCTTGGCTAAATGCCGGCCTTGTGGCTGCCCATGTGTCCCAAAGAAAATCAGTGCTGCACAATACTCCTGACAACACCTCATCTTAAGAGCAACACTCCCATGGGTGCAAGAACTTAAACAACCTGGGAGCCGGATGTGAAAATGACAATACCATCAGTCCAATAGTAGCAAAGACATTTGCTCCGTACTGCGCAACACTTAGCAGCAGATGTTTGGCTTCATCACCTGTGCATAAAGAGACGCTCTGCGTGTCAATTTGAACATGTGGGTGATGTTGGAGAAACGGATGTCGACTGGTAAAATGGTGACATTGAAGTGCAGCAGCACCGTTCCCTCTAGGCCCGGGTATGTGGTGTCGTTCACCAGGTAGTCCAGCTGCAGGCTGCGAGTCTCCGTCACCAGTAGGTTCCTCTTCAGGACAGGCTCTGTAGGAAAAGGGCAAACGTGAGAGTGTATCCTAGAAAGTACAGCTCATCAAAAGACCCATGAAGGGTTACGTACGGTACATGTGGACGGTCTCTCGAATGCCTCCATGATTGGCTTTCTTTTCACTGAAGGTTCCCTTTATGTCAAACGTTTCCTTTACCCAGGATTCATTATTGAGCAAGATGCCCTCATACCTGTTATGAGTCTGGTCTATGGGATAGATGGGGGTCAGATCCCTGTCAAACACATACAGAGTGCCAAAGGAGCCACCCTGGAAAAGAAACATGAAAGAGGAAAGTGAATCCAAATTTTAGAGAAGATGAAATGAATATATAAATCAGGACTGGTCTTCTCACCTTAGTCCGATTGTAGCTGATGATGACATCTGCCGTGTCTGTTCCATTCACGAATGGCGCGTTATCATCTTCGTCATTGACGAAAACGTCCAGCGAAGTTTCCACTTTGGTGATGACTGTTTCTGTGCTGACTGTACAAACCAGCAGGAGTCTGTAACGTTCACTCTCCTCACGGTCCAACGGAGCGGTGACCACCAGCTCGGTGGTGTTCTCATTTACAGCAAACGGCGCCGGAGTTTCTGTGGACAAGAGCCACGACAAAAATCAGCCGGGGCAAAACGAAACCTAACTTTAAGCTGAAATGAAATACAGTGGAAAAAGAGTCTGCAAACAGCTGATTTAAATTATGCAGGATCCTTAAAAAAAAAATCTAGATTGTAGATAAGAGTTACTGGTGCATTTTAATAGTTCAAAGTTTATAATTCAACTTCTCATGTGTAAGTGTCAGAACAAACTGGTGTCTTTCAAAGATCATAAAATGTCTCTAAATCAGAGGTTGGACGTGATAAAGTACAAATACCGTCTTACTGCATTTAATAACATATTAATCCTTTAAAGGAATATTCGTGGGATATCAAATAGACCAAACTCAGCACCTGAGAAATCTTTTTCCTCATTTGAAAATAAATTGGCTCGATAGTTTCTTTTTCCGCAAAATAAAAGTATGTGAGGACTTACTGAATCAATTTGTGTAATTTGATACAACCAAAAAAGTAAATTAAATAATAATAAATTGATTTTCTTAGAACATGCTTTACCAAAAGGTTGGGTTAATCAAATAAAAAAATATATATATTTTTCATGAAATACAACATTTTCATCATCAAATAGTTTCATAAATCTTTTTTTTTTTTTTTTTTACCAAATTCGACCAAACAATTTTTGGGTAAATTGAAAAAGGATATTAAATTAATAAATGCCCGTAAAGAAATGAAAAAAAAGCAAAGACATTTTCTTTTCTCCTTCGTTTTATATCCTGGTGAGGACAAGGGTTTAATCTGCATTTCAACAATGTTCGACAAAATTTAAACTTTTCTGTTTAGGTTTTACAACACAAAAATATTGCGCTATTCTTCTAACTTGTGATATATAACATGAGAAACTTTACTTATATATGATAAAAACTACGCGGAATGTTGGGACTTCAAGAGTTGAAATAAAGTAATAAAAACTGTACAAGAACTCTAACCCATAGCCTTTAAACAGATTGTGATGAACGTAAGAAGAAAAAAGCAGACAACCTGTTTAGGGTTTAGAAGGACATTCCTCATTACATTATTAACTATTACTAATTCTCGTATGTCTACGGTAATTACTTGCTTACATCCTTATGATATATTTTATGATATATTTGTGCATTTTATCAGAAGTTTGTGTTGTCACTCTGAGATTCTGTGTTTTCCAGACTGTAAAAATTACATTTATGTTGTGTTTCTTGATTTAGGGTGATTGAAGTTTTTAAGTGATGTACTATTTTGAATTTTACACGCTCTTATTGTTACAATTTCACAGATTTTTACCTGAATTTTAGTTATTTTTTACAGTGTGATTTCGTATGAATTTTTTCCCTCTATTTGTGTTCTACATAGTGGTTATTTATGCTGAATACATTCTTTATCTCTTTAAATCTATTAGAAACTGGTATATTTTGGGTTCATTTAAGAGCCTGCAGCTTTTCACTTTTATGGTTTAACAAATCAAAACTTCTCTTTGATTTTTTTTCCCCACATGTAACTAGAACTCATAATAATAAGAGTGTTTATCCTTTGCCACCTATGTTTTTAAATGTGTCAAACCTGATTCCAAGCTGTAAGAGATGGTGTAGTTGGGGCAAACGTTGATTCTGGTGAGCCGCCTGAGTTGCCGTAGGGCCCCTGGGAACCTGTTCTCGGTTATATGGGGGTGGGAGGTGTCTCTGTGGGGGAAGCACAGCTCCTTCATATCCGTCTGTGCACAGTGAGGCATGGTGGCGTTAACAAAGTCCAGCGTGATGCGTGGGGCGTTCCTGCTGACGCACTGGGACTTCCTGGTGAAGACAGGTAACACCATTGCGTGCAGGAACAGCTTCTTCACAGACCAGGACTTTTGATCTGATGAGATGCAGGAAACAACAGGCATTTTAATCTCAGACAGTGCAGTTTTTGATAAGCAAGCTCTTTTTTTTTTTTAATTTATGATCTCTGTGCAATTACATTATCATCCTAAAGGCCTCATTACTATGCAAAAAGCATAACTGTCAAGAAATGAATTTCTCCAGGGTTTATAGGAGAGCTGGCGCTGAAATGGGACCATACATTACCATTAAAACGTCTGCAGCCAACTCACATAGCAAGGCGAAGTCGCTCCCCTCCAGGGTTTTGTTGAGGGAAATGACTCCAGTGTTGATGTCCATGTTGAACCAGGAGCCGTAGGCCGGACGCCTGAGAGAGCTGGACCAACACAGGTAGAAGTACGCCGGCTCTGATTCGTTGTCCAGCATAGCGTGGACTTGGAGGACTGGCGTCCCCGCTGGCTGGCCAACATACACCGTCTCAATGTATTCATTCTGAGGGAAGTACAGGCCTGTCGCGCCTGTAGAATGATGATTAATACAATTTATTCTCACAGCATGTTAACCCTTTCATGTCCTGCTCAAAAGTTTGGTTGAGCACATTTTGAGTCTCTATTTCTAATTGAAAAATGTGGCTGAACCTGTTTATATAATAATATGCGGCAAGTATTTGCTTAAGTGTAAGGGGCCAAGAGTGGAGCCTTGGGGAACACACCAGATCAAAAGGGCTACCTAGGAGGAGGCATTAAACATTGCTTTTGAGAAATTTCATTCTATATAAGTAGTCTATAAGTAACAATATAGTATTTTTTGGGAATATTAAATCATGTGAGGGCCGACTAAAGAGAATTTTGTACCTTAATACACGTCCTAATCCACGGATAATAAACGTCAAATAAAGGTTGAATAGTTTCTCATACTGCCATTGTCCATTGTTTGGCATATAATAGGACAAATGCCATTTTTCTTATTTTACTTATACGGGCTTTACTGCAGAACCAAGAGACACAATGTTTTTAACCGGAATAAGGTTTGTGTTTTGTTCATATGGATGTCAGAGAATACTGTGTGTGCGTGTGTATGTGTGTACGTGTGTGTGTGCGTGTGCTATGTGTTTATGTGTGTGTGTGGGTGTGTATGTGTGTGTGTGTCTGCAGCCATCACCGTGTCCAGATCTAAATTATTATTCTAAGTCTATAAAAATGTTAAACAATATTGATATCTAATATTTTATGGCAATTTCTGGAATGGGATGTTTTAGGTCCTCTAATGTGGTTTTATTTTAAATGTAATAATATATCAAAATAAATGTTCCATAGTGAGTAAATCACAATAAAAATAATACATTTGGCATTCAGTATTTTGAATATAACCCATTTTTGTCACTTATGAAAACTGGGGAATCATGTAAACAAAGATTACATTTCTGAAAATAAGTTGATACTTGATGTTGTCAGTTAAATGTATAAAATCATTCAAGTATAATCAAGTATTTTGTAGCAGTTGGAAGGGGGGAACTCTGTCCGTTCTCAGAGAGCATGTGACTATGGCCTGAATAAAGTGAAGCACGAGGGTAAAGGAAAACCCTGAAGGCCTGACATTTAGTTCCTTTTTTTTTGTTTTTTTATAACAGAGGAGAAAAACAGCTTATCAGAAATCTCTTTCTGGATATTGCTCTCTTACTATTCTGTCCTGCTCACTGAATGGAAATGAACACACACATGATATATGACAGGTTGGGCTTTTTGTCATCTCTGATGTGTTTTCCATCTCTCTGGTTAACGGAAATTGAAAAAGGGGCTCGAATGACACTTATGCAGCCCTTCTAATGAATTTCCTCATCTAATCAATGACATGTGGTTTCCGATACTCCTTATATTCACCTTGAGATGTTTAATTACCAGGAAAAACATGATATGTTAAACGTATGCATGAAGGGGTGGGCATTTTTTGTCGGGGTAATCCATAAAGAGCAACAGCAGGCTGTGTGTTTTACAGGAAAAAGGAGATGAGAGTGTTCCTCCTGTAATTATATCCCTGTTGTGCTCCTCTTTGACGATGGTAGGCGACCATTTAGGGAATGCACTAATGCCATTAGCAGACAACAAAACTAGATTTTCTATTTCTGTTGGTGCAGTTGAGGCCTCGGCTCTGGTTTCAGACATTGATTTAATTTTGCGGGGGTTGGATGACAGGAGGCCGAGCTGATGGGTTAAATGTGGCCGTCCTTCCTGAAGGATGGAGAGACACTCGGGGAAGCTGAGACCTTTTTTATTAAAAGTGTTACAGAGACGCAAAACAAACTGCAGGCTGCTTGTGCACGGATCCTGCGGGGTTGGCAGAAGTAAGTTCCATGACTCAAATTTTAAGGAAGATTTTCCATCATAACCGAAAAAAACAACCAGCATGAGCATTCCACAAAGATTAGGCCAAATATGGATTCAGTTTATGCTTTGAGCAGATGTAGAAGCAGATATAGGCCTCAAAATGGTTTCTTAATTTAAAACTGTCCAAAAAGATCAGAACTACTTCCTGTATGTTGCTGTGCTATGATGGAGGATTTATTTGGAATATTTCCTTTCAAGCAACAAAAACACAACATTTTTAAATACAGAGGAGCTAAGTAGAACTTCACCAAGATATAACAGCTAACAGTAAGAATGTAGTAAATCTGCTGCCTCTCTCACTAAGAAAAGCCTTTATTCAGACAGGATCATGTCATAACTTATGTACAATGTAAAAAATAATCAATCTTTTTTTTACTTATTGCATGGAACCCCCATGCAATAAGGGGAAGGTTATTGATATAACCTCATGTTCAATATAGATGTATATCTTTAGAATAGCAGTTCAACATAGTAAAACAATCTGTTAAAATGTATGCACTTCAATAATAATATAAGTTATAAGAATAATAGAAATAATGATAATAATAATAATACACATTTATAAGAGTAAATTCATGCCAAATGTAAAGTGCATTATAAATTAAATGTATTATTATTATTATTATTATTATTATTATTATTATTATTATTATTATTATTATTATTATCCCTGTCAGGTCTCTAGCTGTGTAATAAGATTGGCCACTAGAGGGCGCGGTGAGCTAACTGACAGGCTCCTAATCAGTGAGAAACAGCAGCATTCGATCATTCTCATAATAAATTACTGGACTAATGTCTGCACTAATTTGATGATATGCTAGACAATCTCTGATTCATTTGTATCTTTAACAAGCTTGAAAAACACCCCTACTTTCTACAGCCTTTTATTAAACAAATGTAATTAATTTGCAGATCTCTTACACATGACACCATCATGAATCAAACCCAGCAGATGACAGCAGCTCCACAAATAAAACTAGAGGGTCCAACGTGTTAACCAGTGGGAGCTGAACCCATTAGGAAGGCTGGCCTTGGCTCAAAGCCACCATGGCTGAACCTCATGCAACACAATTTGTTTATATCATTCAAAATTCAATTTCTTTCCAGGACTGAGGCCAACAGAAGGCAAGCAGTTCATATCAAAACTAATTAATTGAATGGATCAAGCAGGCCTCCTTTAGCAGATGGCATTTTTGATCTGTGAAACGATGATGAGGATTTTCTTGAAGCATGACTCATTACCTCCGCTAAATGATGCACAGGAGTGACAGGAATACAGATATTGATTATATTTCCCTGTTATGACGTGTATGAAGAAGATGGAAAGATGAAGCATAGGGTTTAATTCATTTTTATCACTTGAAAAAACTGAGATGCTTTCGTATTCTGATATATATAAACACAGACAACAAGCTATTTCTGAAACAGGCTTGGCCTCCCATAATCCGAAGTGTGCAAATATCACAATGATAAGCTGACATTTTACAGCCTTAGAACAGCAATAAAAGTGATATCGAGCAGCCGCGCACTGTCAATTCTACAAAAGCTGAAGTAAGTAATTTTTTGTAAACAAAGCTGGTGTTTGAACAAGAGGACTCTTGTAGCAATCCGTGTTTACAGTAGATATCATTTACTGCTGGAGGGATAGTGAAATTGAACTCATAGCTTGCTTGAAATACATCAATATACAGAAAAAAATGATTCTGATACCAGATTATTGTTAAATGTTTTAATGCGGCTCATTTCACTGATTTTTACATATCCTTTTTTAAATTAAATTTAAAAAATGCACTTCCCTTAACTTTCTTGAGTTTATTTGTTGTTGTAATCTCTGTTAAAAGTAATATAAAAGTGGTGGTTAAATCCGTAACCTCGCAAAAAGAAGGTTCTTGGTTCAAATCCCGATCTGAGGCCTTTCTGTTGGGAGAAGACATTTTGTGTGGGTTCCATCTGGTTACTCCAGTTTCCAAAATCATGCAGGACAGACAGTGGTGGACAGTAAATAACTGGCCTACATTCACTGAAGTACTGTATCACAAGTACCAATTTACTCGATTACTTCCATTTTATGCTACTTTAAAGTATTAACCCTAACATCTCACAGGGAAATATTTTACTTTCTACTCCACTACATCTGTCTGACAGCTTTAGTTACTAGTTACTTATCTGATTACCTTTTTACATGCCCATGTTCTATCTAAATCTGATGGCCAGTATAAAGTAGTTAGATTACCTCAACCTTTAAACATCTACAGTAACAGAGTCCTTCAAATTCTTTTTTTTCACACCTTCACTGTTCAGTGAAAATCATGTAACTGCACTAAATATTTATTATTCTGGTGGACATCAATCAAGTACATTTACTCAAGTACTTGGTTACTAAAAGCAAACCAATATATTGCTCAGGTATTTGTGCTTTACTAGATTATTTCCATTTCCGTTTGCTATTGTTACTCCAAAAAATTTGCCTATCAGCTCTAGTTACAAGTTACTTTTCAGATTACTCACTAATAAACAGTAAACAGTTGTTAAATAAACTCAACCTTTAACATGTACTGTCGTGACAGAGTACTTTAATGTAATAGTAATAAAAAATACACAGGGGAAATACTGAAAGGAACGATGAGTGTTTTTACTATTGATAATTTCAATACACAATACTTACATTTTGCTTTTGATAATATGACTATTTATTTTCATGAAGTTAAGTTTTGAATGCAGGACTTTTGCTTGTAGTTGAATATCTTCACTATGTACTTTTACTCAAGTACAATGATCTGAGTATTTTAGCCACCAGTAGGAGAATTGTCGACTCTAAAATTTGTCCCTATAATAAATATGGTGAATAAAAGAAAAAAAAAAGCGTTATCAATTTCAAAATACAAATATTGGATATACTGGATTTAGGTCATACTAAGATTAAGTAAATTCATCAAAACATTATTTTCAGTGTAGACAACCCAGTCAGTCACCTCTAAACCGATGTTGTCTTTGGTACTCTTTGACTGTAGCTGTTTCCTGTTGTTGTCTCATATTTTTTACTGTGGAAGGTCAAAAAGGACACAGGCTCATCAAAAAACTGAAACGGAGCTCCCCGTCAGACACAGACCACAACATGTCTACGACTGGTCGGAGCTGATAGGTTAGGACGTCTCTGCCGTCCCAGACAAAGACAGGAACTCAATTAACTGGATTCGTGCTTGGGATGAAAGATTTACCAGTCATGAGCTCATCTGCTAGACTAGACTAAGACAACAAAACGTGTGTCCACCACCCAGTCGTCCTCGCTCAACATCCCTACCATCCCCAGCCAGACGCGTGACTGGTGGATTTATGAGGGACCTCATGGAAGAGAATCTCTTCGGAGATGCTCTCCGTTCATTCTGATGAAAGGACTTCAATGTAAAAGCTTACTCTCCAGCAATAATTCACTCAGTTAATGTGCACACCAAAAAAAAAGAAGAGATGAAAATAAGAAAAATTATTTCTTTGCATAATGTATTTCTTCGGGGCATTTATTAATTTATCTTCATAGACACATAAATTTACTTTAATATGACGAATCGTTTTGTCAAGTCGAAGTGGCATAATTCTGTTTAGTGAGTCCTCACATGCTTTAATATGCAAAAAAAGAAAAATCCTATTTAGGATTAGGGATAACTAAGGATACTTAGGACAGGACATACTTTATAGCCGTGGTTAGTGTCTTCTCCTTGTTGACCCCTGTGACATGTGGTGTCACCCAGGGCTCCACCCTTGGCCCCTTATGTGTTTGTATATACATGCTGCTACTGGGTCTTATTATAAACAGGTTCAGTCAAGTGGCACACACTTTCAATCAGGAATAGTGACTGAAACTGCTCAACCAAACAGCTGAGCTGGACATTTAAGGTTTAAGAAAACAAAGTAAACCGATGAGAACTGAGCCTCAGATAGTCGAGCCCCGGACCAAATGAAATGAAATGAGATGAGACTACGACGGTGTCTTAGTAACAAAAAAGGAAGTTGTGGCATTATTATTTATCCAACAGCCATCAAGTTTCCGAAAGCCTTAAATTTGAGTCTCTGGGATCATCTGAAATCCAATTCCATTTATGAATCATTTATGGTTTGTCAATATCAGACAAAAGGATACATTACTGTACCAAATTTAAACTTAATTGATCAATTATTAGGAGAATGATGGCAAAAAAAAAAATCAAAAATCAAAAATGACATCATCTCAAAATGGTCACTTTATGAGTTTGTTATTTAACATCACAAAAATGTATTATCTCTATTACATCCCCAAACCTACATCTGGGTAAAATTTCTTGCAAATCCTTCCATTATTTTATGAATTATTGCAAAAAACTCCCAAAGTACCCTATAGGTTGTGTGGACATGACATAACGTCACCAAAACTTATCCTAAACTCTGCCAAGGAAGTAATAAGGAGGGTTGAACATGACTTTAAAACAAAGCACAGGAGAGGCTGGAGGTCCTAGCGGTCAGATAAAACCAAAGTAGCATTAGATTTAATTTGTTTTGTGTAAATATAATTGGCCCGGGAACTCCCGTACGGCAACTGTGTGATTCACCTCCTCACTAGTTTTACTCATAGACTGGACTCCTGTGGTTTGAGCTCAACCCTGTGACCTTTCCCTCCCAAGGTTAACGTGCGCTGCATCTGTCCCTGATAACGACCTATTGGAGAGACTGTATCTGGCAGCAGACCAATCAATAACCGCTCTAATCAACAGTGATGCTGATTGTTTTCCTCTGAAGTGAGACGGGAGAGAAGCTCATTGCTGCATGTGTGCAATAATCTGCATTCCACGTAATATGGATCCTCTTGTTTATCTGGAATATTACAGCTACTGTATTGGGTTTAATTTCACAGCTAACTTCACAATTAATCCCATCAATATCCTCATTTTCAACCAATCCATTAAGGAGCAGACAGCAGCGGCGCCACAGAGCATTTCACCTACTTATGAGATGGTTATTTAAATTAAGCTAGAAGGCACTCAAAGAGCGCCAACCTCCGCCGAGACACAACAGGACCCAGGATAGACATTATTATGATCAGAATCAATTAGATTCAGATTTAGCTTTATGTTTAGGATACCTTGTAATAACTGAACCCATCTAAATAATACAATTCTCTAAAATTTCATTCAGATCCATCCATTAATTACCTCCGCCAAATAGTTTATATTTTTTTTGTTTGTATCTTTGTTAGCAAGACCAGGAAAACTAGGCTTTAGAAATTGAATTGCTAAAATTATGGAAAGTGATGTACTACAAATAGGGTTTTTCATATAAAATGCTCCCCCTAGTGAATAAAATATAAACTGTTAAAGTGAAATATGATATATACAAGATAGATCTCCTCAGGTCGATTCTTATTTACCAAATTTGGACTAAATCGGACAAATGATTTTGAAGTTATGACTGAAAAGAAGTTTCCGTTTGTCAAAAGCTCCACCTAGTGAGTAAATTATGAACACCATATATGCAAGATAGATCTTCGCGAGTTAATTCATGTACACTAAATCCGGACTAAATCGGTCCAAAGGTGGAGAAATTTGGTTCCGAAGATTTTTGAGATTATGCTCCCTCTAATGTAAGAAATAAAAAACTGACTTTTCCCTAAAACAAGAATGTTCTTCAACGCACTAGGATCTATGTGGGTGTAAAATCTGAATAAGATCCATGAAACAGTTTTTCAGTTATCACGTTAACACTAGGGATTCCTCCACCACCGTGGCAAACTGCATATACTGTATGTTAGATTACAAATATCATTATAGGTGTGTGTCACCATTGTTTTTCTGTCTGACTCTTTTCAAAAAACATTAGTCAAAAGTTATTGGTGAACATATATTTTTGTAAAATGAAAACTGGATTTGCATTGGCAATATCCAGAAAGCCAAGGCATCAAAAAGTCTTCATGACTCCATCGAATAAGGTGAGGGACCCACCATAACTGTCACTGGATATATTAACCCTATAGTAAATTGACAAATTTTTTTTTACAACTATTAGTGTAAAATATGATATATATAATCTAAATCTCTCTGAGTTGATTCATATGCAGAATTTGGACTCAATCGGACCAACGGTTGAAGACATAATGACCCGAAAAACTTTTGGAGATAAAGCTCCCCCTTGTGTTGGAAATATACAAATGACCATTCTCGATATCAATCCAGTTCTTCCTCTCACTAAGGTCTATGTTGGTAACAGATTTGAAAACGATACCATGAAATAGTCTTTGACCTGTCGTGCTAACACGAAGGAGGAAGGATCATGAGCCCATAATATTCCAGACTTTTTGGGGATATAATAACACACCACACGCGTAATCCATAGGGAATTCTATTATTAAGATGGGCTCAGTTATTAGAAACTATCCTAAAAATAGTGATCTAATAGTTCTGATCAAAAGGATGTCTACTTAAGGGATAGGTGTTGTACCTAGTTTATAAGTCATTGACAAAAACCTCCAAAAGTGCGATATCTCTCATTGGCCATCACTAGGATATGCCAAAACGTACCTCGGGGTAAAATTTCATGCAATTCCGTTCATTAGTTTTTCTGTAATATCGCTATCAAAAGGGGAAACAAACAGGAAAGCAAAGGTAAAAAAAATAAAATAGTTGGCGGAGGTTATAATTAAATCATGTATCATAATAACTCTACACAGATGTAACAAATATGGGATTGCTTATCTTCAAGGATTCAATTAAGTAAAAAGTAGCACATTGAGCTATAATTCCACTTACAAACCCTATTATTGATCCTAATGTTCTGAAACTTCTCTCTCTCCGTTTCCTGAGCCAGTATGATTCATTTTATCACGCTGTTTCCAGAACCTCGATTAATACGGTCCCGATGCTTTCAGTATCTAAACAATGAGAGGTAATAAGGACATAAAGTCATTTCCGGCTAATGATGACTCGGTCATCAGACTCTTCATCAGAGTAACCTGATATCGGATCTCGGTTTGGAGGAGGTAGTGAGGCTCCAGGTAGATTACTCGGTTTACCATCATGCATACCATAACATAATAATCAATGACTCTGTGGTGTAATCCAATTAGCCCTCTGAGAGTACAAGAGCTGAGATGCAATGAACCGTGTTCATCCGTCATCAAGAAATCTAATAGAACATCTCCGCAGGGATTAGCTGCAAGTACAAATTCAGTTTAGGAATTCCTGTGGGAGGACAGTGGCATCAAATATTGAAACTGTGGTGCATCATAAAGCTTGCAGCCTGTTTTTGATGGAGTAGCCATTAGACTGCTCTGATAAAGCATCTTCATCCTATATACAGCCGTGGTCAAAAGCCGACATGTGCACAGAAATACGCAGATATTCAGCTGCCAGTGGCAAAATACAGTAAAGTCATTTCATTTGTATTAATAGTTCACGGACACAGGTTTCATGAAGGTTTCTTCTTACTAGATGGCTGATTTACATATTTTTGACGATTTCATCTCGATTTGGTGGATCTGAATCTAATCTGTCTGGTATATATTATACTTTTCACTAATAGTTTATATTTTACACATAGAGAGCTTTTTCTTTTACTGAAAAACCCTGTTTTTCTGACAAAACTTCACACTTCATTTAATTTGAGGAGTTCGATCAGGAAGATTGTTTGTACCACGCAGGGGATTGGGGGGCTTTTCAGGGATATATTCCTTGCTGTTAGGGACAATGGCGTAGGCGTAGTTAATCTTAGGAAATGCTTCTACCCAGAAAAGCATTAGGATCGTGAACTGTGAAATATTTTAATCTGAAAAGTAACAAGTAAATAAAAATATGAAGTAACATAAAATGGAAATACTCAAGTAGTTTATTTTGACTCCTGAAAATAAACAATATACTGACATGCTCACCATGGTAATGCTAACTTTGTGATGTTTGCAGGATCACCAGCACCACCTTTAATGCCCTGCAGAACTGTTGAGTAGGACATTACACATTTTGAATCCCTATTTCTTATTTAAAAATGTGACTACACTGGTTTATAATACAACCCATGTTATCGCAGCATATATATGCTAAAGCGCAAGGGGCCATGGATGGAGCCCTGGGGGACACAACAGGTCAAAGGAGGCCACCCGGAGGAGGCATTAATCATGGCTATTGAGAAAGCTTTTATTTTTTGGCATATGAGGACTTACTAAATCAGAATTATTTAACTTGATACAACCATAAGAAAAGTCTGAAAAGGGTCAAATAGTTTTCTATTTTCAATGAAATGTAAAATTTCTTCATGAAATAATTACATAAGTCAGATGAATGTTCTGCTAGTATAATGTTAGAAACCAATGTATGGGAGAAAATCAATCATTAGAATCATTGGTATTCATCCTCATGGCTGCAAAACTTCATGCCTTGAAAACCGTGTTGAGGAATTTTAGCTTCGACCAAAGTGACACAATGAACAGAACAACAATGCTACTAAGACTTAAAACAGGAAGTGTGCTAGACTGCCATGCAAATACAACAAATAAAAATCCCATTATGCATAAAAAGTTGGGTAAAAAGGTGAAACGTAAAAGGCCTTTAATTCAATGAGCTGAAAAAAACTCTAATGCTTCTTCAGGGTGTGGAGACACAAAGTGAAAACAAATGTAATAAATAAAATCATGACAGGTGTGCAGGACTGAGTGCATGCATGATTCTCCCTTTTGTCTTAGTCTCCGCAGTGCAAGCTAAAGCTCAAATTATTTCTCCTTATTTCATAAATATGTATGTATATATTCCAATCAAAAATGCTATGGATAACTTTTTTGCATATGTATATATATATGTATATGTATATTATGTATTCATTACTTTATATCTGAGAATCTCTCAACACATAAACTAAACTGGGCTCTAAGACGACTTGTACAATTAGCCTCCTGTGATTTGCTGCGTTTCTCAACCTCAAAGGTGACAGAGAGGAGAATAATGGTTTTATGGCAGAGAATGAAGGACACTGATGTTGAGGCATAAATGGAAAATTAAGCTTTCAGAGTGTCTGGCGTTGTCAGACACTGGTGGTGGTCAGAGTGGACCACCGGTGGAAAAATTATTTCCAACATGTTTTCCCTCTTCAGTAATGTGAAGGATCGATGAATGATGGTAGGGTGGGGCCGGTGGAGGAGGGGCAAGAAGAAATGTTCTCCCTTTGAGAAGAAGTCACTGGGTTTAATGGGGAAACGCTTTTTTCTTACACGTAGATATTAAACTCAGTGAGTTAATCACACAAAAACCACGTGATCCATGTTTTGTACTGGTCACCTATAAGCATAGCTTTCATCACTGGGCAGCTGCTGGGCAAGAGTTCTCCCGGATGAACAAAGGGAACATGTCTCACTATGAGCGGCTGAATCAGAAACATTTGTTTTCCTTGGTAGCGATTGCCAGGTTAGGTTGGAACATGTGCGGAAACACTTGACAGCAAAGGATTAAAAAAAGGAACCAAAGCAGAGAATGCGTAGGACACAAAATCAAAGTCTGTTACCCCAAAAAAACAATATGAGTTTCCCTTCTACTACGTCTCCAATGGATCATTTAGTTGGTATTTCATCTACTAATAAATAACAAATCTGGCTGTTTATCTGGATGTTTTACAGTGCCTTTATTCCATGTGCAGAGCACAGCAAAGGGCACACTGTATGTAATAGCACACTATTATTCAATAAATTCATTCTACTTATTAAACATAAACCTGCGCTTACTGAGTGGAATGGTTCGCCATGACGTTTTGCAAAATGGATCTCACAAATCTTCCAAAAAACTGCAAGAAAATAAGGACATTTTTCATTGAGCTCAATCTATAACCACAACAATGTGGTCATTTTCAAATAACAAATGTAAAAAAAAACAATTTACTATTAATATTGATATTGCCACTTGATGTAGTTGGTAGTTGTCACTACCACATGATGTCATAAGCAAAAGTATTCAAAACCAACAAAATACTTGTCACAGACACATCAAAGACATCAGGTCACATGACTAAAACATCGAAGCCACCAAGATGCATACCACTAAGACATCAAAGACATCAAGTCTAATGTCAAAACCATCAAGTTACATGTCAGATACACATCACAGACATTTACATGACAAAGGCATCAATGACATCAAAATACTTGTCACAAACACATCATGTCACATGTAAAAGACATCAAAGCCATTACAGTGGCAAAGTATAAAGCAATCAAAAGACTTTTCAAATATTAGTATTTCTTATGTTTATAAAGTACAGTAAAACTATCCAGGTTCATACAGTGAAACAGTCCAGGTTCATACAGTGGAACAGTCCAGGTTCATACAGTGAACCAGTCCAGGTTCATACAGTGAAACAGTCCAGATTCATACAGTGAAACAGTCCCGGTTCATACAGGGGAACAGTCCAGGTTCATACAGTGAAATAGTCCAGGTTCATACAGTGGAACAGTCCCGGTTCATACAGTGAAACAATCCGGGTTCATACAGTGAAACAGTCCAGGTTCATACGGGGAAACAGTCCAGGTTCATACAGTGAAACAATCCGGGTTCATACAGTGAAACAGTCCAGGTTCATACGGGGAAACAGTCCATGTTCATACAGTGGAACAGTCCCGGTTCATACAGTGAAACAGTCCAGGTTCATACAGTGAGAAAGTCCAGTTTCATACAGTGAAACTATCCAGGTCCATACAGTGAAACTGTCCAGGTTCATACAGTGAAACAGTCCAGGTTCATACAGTGGAACTATCCAGGTTCATACAGTGAAACAGTCCAGGTTCATACAGTGGCACTATCCAGGTTTATACAGTGAAACAGTCCAGGTTCATACAGTGAACCAGTCCAGGTTCATACAGTCAAACAGTCCAGGTTTATACAGTGAAACAGTCCAGGTTCATACAGTGAAACAGTCCAGGTTCATACAGTCAAACAGTCCAGGTTTATACAGTCAAACAGTCCAGGTTCATACAGGCAAACAGTCCAGGTTTATACAGTCAAACAGTCCAGGTTCATACAGTCAAACAGTCCAGGTTCATACAGTCAAA
>VRLP01008424.1:0-16767 GCA_009660295.1 Lophius piscatorius
GTGTGGTGGGCGGGGCGGCGGCCGGGCGACCGGGTGCGGGGGTTGGGGGGGGCGGGCGGGGGGGGGGGGGGGGGGGGGGGGGGGGGGAGTTTAGCTCTTCCTCTCATCGTGTTAGTAACGATCGGGCGGCCTGAACCTCGCTGGATAAATTCATCAGGCGATGCTCTCACGGTTAAAAGGCCATCCCTGCCATCCGGCCCTGGGTCGATGTGATCCAATCACGGCGTGAGCTCACCTCGTAGTCCACCTCCAGAGAGTGGCCCTCTCCCGAGGTTTGGAAGTGGCGTGCGTGGGAGTCCACCGTCAGGTTCACCTGCTTGTTGAAGCGCTCCACGTGAACCGAGTGCCAGTGCTGGTCGTCCAGCAGGCTGCCCACGGTGACGGCGACGCGGCCGCTGCCGAGCCTCGGCACGCCGTCGTCTGCAGGTGGAAAAACAAAGAGTCGCAGAAACACGGCGAGAAGAATGAAGGTGACGAATTCAAAGGATGAAAATGGTGATTGAGGACGAAGGTCTGATGTTTAAATGTTATTTTTGGACAATAAATTGCCATGGCAACGCACAAATAATTATTTACAAGGTTGACAAGTATGCAAAAAATGTTTTTTCCACAGCCGTCTTTCTCGGGGATCTCTCTTTTTTTCTTTTTCTCTAGGAGGACAAAGAATTATTTTAAAAACTGACTTCATTTAAGAAAATATGTTTAATTTCATAAAATGTTTTCGGACTTGTTGTTAGGCAGAACAATAATATTATTCAGTTATTTTGAGTTCAGGGTTCACGACCTCGGCCGAGGAGGTCATGTTTCTTTTTACGTTTGTTTGTCTGTTTGTTTACGATTACGAAAAAACTCATGGAGGGATTTGGCGGGAATTTTACCTATAGGAAGTTTTTGACATTAATTACATTTTAGTGACGTTACAACATGACCTCCGCCGGTTACACTGCTGTGATAGAATCATTTGTGTGGTATCAAAGCATTTAAAAAATAAAATAATAATAAAAAATAAAATAAAAAATTGAAAATAAGAAAGAATAACATTTATTTATTTTTTTTTAAATCTGAGAAAAATTTAATTTTAAAAATGACGTAACCCGTCATTGTAGAAAAAAAAAAAGATCTGCTGATGCGGCCACGACTTAATAAGGCATTGTATGAAAAACATTTTTTTTTAATTTTGCTAGGTATTAAAAGGAAAAGGAAAGAAAAATTGTGAAAAAAACTTTTTTTAAATTATTTTCTTAAATTGTCCGTGGAGGCGGGCAGTAACTCATGAGTGAATGGAAGAATCAGATCCAACCGATCAGCACCTAGGTTGAGATAGAGGTCCAGTCTTCCTCGGTGGAGCTCCAGCGTGATGTAATCTCCTCTCTGGCCCTCCCCGTGGAGCAGAACCCCCTCGGCCCGGTGGCTCTTGAACCGCAGCGAGACCACGTCCTTCAGCGTGGACGTGGACTTCTGGTTGAACCGGTACAGCAACGAGCTTCTGCCGTCAAAGTCGGCGACGTAGGACTCTGGAAGAACATCAGAAACAGGTCCGGTCAGTTCAGAACACCCGGGTCCGAACATTACGGACCGGACGGCCAAGATGTCACATCCTGGAGGTTAGCGCTCCTCATCAGGGCCCAAACCCAGAATAAGAAAGTTAAACTCACGATTCTGCATAAACATAAAACGTTAATTTAAATGATCATTTATGAAGAATTCGAATAAAATATCTTTAATTTCTCATTTTTGTCTCCTGTAATGAAATAAATTATTCGACTGAAAGACGTAAAAGCTCACTCCTCCCTGTCTGAGGATCTATGTCCCAATGATGTCATCAGATTCCTGTCGAGTGACGAGGTTCCTCCGGATGGACCTACTTAGATCCATGTTTAGATGTTTATTCTGTCAGACTTCAGGTACCACTATCCCTCCTCTTCCCGGGTCAGAACCATCTCAGTCTGTCCTCTCTGACTTTGTCTCCAGGACGTCTAACCTGGACTGTCCCTCTGATGTCTCCTTTCTAATCCTGTCCTTCCTCCTCACTCCCAGAGAACATCTGAACATCTTCAGCTCCGCCTCCTGTCTTCTGGTCAGAACCATCTCAGTCTGTCCTCTCTGACTTTGTCTCCAGGACGTCTGACCTGGACTGTCCCTCCTCTTCAGGATCAGAAACGACCACTGGAGCACTCTGAATTTTACAAACTGCTCCTTTAACAAACGAACTTCAACTGGATTCTCTGGTATTATTATTATTTTTTTTTTGCAGCGCCACCACTGGTCCAATGCCGGATGATTCTGGAGGATTTCTCCGGTTGAATGAGAACTGATCCGTTAATCTGCGTGGAGGAATGAGAATGAGTTGTGTGCGTCGGCTGTAACAGGATAAAGAAGAAGAGGAGAAGAGCAGGATGAAGAACGAGACAAAACCAGAAGAGACGCTTTTCCCTGCTGCCGATGAAGCCGGCGGACCCAGTCCACGTTATCGGCTCGGACGGGCCGCTTGTTTACCGGCGGCACCGCCACCGGCTGCAGGAACGGATTTCAATTTGAAATGAATTCAGGCGATTTTGCTGCAATCAAAACAATCAAATAATTAAATCGGTAATGAAGTAACAGAAAGAGGAGCGTCTGTCAGCAGCGGGAGTCAACAACAAACAACGACTCCGGTTAATCACTCGTCACTCTCTCCGGCGTCAGAGGCGCCGCTCCAGTAATAATCGTTTGAAACCGACCCGGTTCTGGTTGTCGGCCCTCAGTAGGTCAGCTCTGACCAAACAATCCGTACGCGTCAGAACCTTCAACTACGTCACTGTGTCACTCACACAAACATCTGTGATCAGGTGATGGAGGTTCTGTTCTAAGCAGAACAACAGAACCTCAGTAGTACCTAGAAGTAAACACACACACACACACACACATTCGTACACACGTGTGCAGACATATACGTGCACAAATGCACGCACACACATCCACCCACACGTGCACACAGAAGCAAACTTACACACCCACAAACACATATAAACACATGCACACACACAAACACACATGATCATGTGCAAACACACACACACACACACGAACATACACACACATAATCACTCACACTCATACACACACACAGACACACACACATATACACACACGCACACACACACAGAGACACACACACACACACACACACACACACATGATCATGTGCAAACACACACACACACGAACATACACACACATAATCAGTCACACTCATACACACACACAGACACACACACATATACACACACGCACACACACACAGACACACACACACACGCACACACACACACACACACACACACACAGACACACACACACATGTACACACACACACACACACACACATGTACACGCACGCACAGACACACATATACACACACGCACACACACACACACGTACACGCACGCACAGACACACACGCACACACACACACACATATACACACACACACATATACACACACACACATATACACACACACACATATACACACACACACATATACACGACGCACACACACCCCTGCAGTGAGGGGTAATAACACACTGACCAGCAGAGGGATGGAAGTGTGAGCGGCGGCGTTCCTTTTTCCCGCTCTAACACACTTGACTGCTGCGTGGCGGCGGCGGTTATAAAACTCCACACATTCCCCGGAGCGTCACACGGCATTAATTCAGCGGCTCGTATCGTTAGCGCCGCCGCACAATGTGGGGGAGGCCGAATCGTGATTACTGGTATTTTACGGCGGGCGGCAGAGATAATGTTGAACACCGTTCCTTTCTGGCTTTTTCTCTCAGGTCCAGTTTCTGCGCTACGCAGGGATTAAATACGCAATGTAGCCTTTAATGAAGAACAGCGTATCGGAGAATGAAAATTCAGGCTATTATCTGCTCGCCGCCGCCGATGGAGAGGAAGTCTGCTCAAGTTTCTGAGGCCGCACAACTTTTCATGGAGCCTCAAAGCTAATTAGCGTTCCAGTCATTCTCCTCGGTGAGTGGAGAACTTATTTCAAACACTGTAAAACATGAAATGACTCCAGACAAGTAGAAAAGAGCTATGGCTGTGAAAAGATGTTACATAATCTCCTTTATAAGTGTTAAATATGAATAATCAGTCACATGGTTTCTCGCGGAGAGAACAGAACCTGCGCTTTCACAATAAAACCCTTCCTAGTATTTACAGCCAATCAGGGCTGGAGTGTGTTGGTTGGAGGCGGGACTTCAAAGTTAGACAACCAACCATGAAATGGTTTTGAGTTTCCGCGTTAAGTGAAGGATCTTAGATGTTTTTTTATGTACTTGTGAAAGTGCTCCATCCATTTTTTTTAATTATTATTCTAATTATCATCATCATTATTATTATTATTATTATTATTATTATTATCATTATCATTATTGATATTATAATTATTATCATTACTATTATCATTATTGTCATTTTATCATCCAAATTATTATTGTCATTGTTATTATTATTATTATTATTATCATCTGTGGATTTGGTGATGAAGATTTCATAATATTCCCATCTTCTCATGGAGGTGATGATACAATAATTGGGCCAGACGCCGTTTGTTGTCCTACTCGAAGAGGCCGACTTCAGATAGAAAGAAAAAAGTCTTCGTTATGTGACACCTTCTGCTGTCGAGCTGCAGGATGAAGCATCGGTGATGGAACCCTCACGGATCCGCTCCGCCTTACAGAACGCAAGTCAGCCGCGGATAAAGAGCGATTCATCTCAGAGAGACGTGAGGATAATTAAGTAATGATGGAAAAGACAAACAAGAAAACTGGATAATGAATTGAGCATTAATTGGCTGCCTCGTCTTCGTTTATCAGCTACTTAACGGTATCTTCATCTAACGACCTGAACGCCATCATTCCTGTTCCTACTGGCCCCGCCTCCTCTTACCCACCAACCCTCTCTCTCCAGCAGCACTCACTCAACGACTGATCAGATCAAACAGCTCCTACTAAACTCAAGCTGCAGCGTCGCAAAGGAGTTTCTAAAATAAGTCGAGTTTTAGAATCCAGACGAGTCAAAAGGAAAACACAAACAAATATTTTATATTTTTCTGGGTTCTTTTCATAAGTTTGTTATAAAGTACAAAGAGTTCAAACAATTCATGTTTCCTGAAAAAAACAAAAACAATCTATCCATCCATCCATCTATCCATCCATCCATCTATCCATCCATCCATCTATTCATCCATCCATCTATTCATCCATCCATCTATTCATCCATCCATCCATCCATCTATTCATCCATCTATTCATCCATCCATCTATTCATCCATCCATCTATTCATCCATCCATCTATTCATCCATCCATCCATCTATTCATCCATCCATCTATTCATCCATCCATCCATCTATTCATCCATCCATCTATTCATCCATCCATCTATTCATCCATCCATCCATCTATTTATCCATCTATTCATCCATCCATCTATTCATCCATCTATTCATCCATCTATTCATCCATCCATCCATCTATTCATCCATTCATCCATCCATCTATTCATCCATCCATCTATTCATCCATCCATCTGAAATGGGAAAAAAAATCCGTTTTTTTAAAAGAGAGGAATTTTCCTGTTTTCCTGTTTTTGGGGATGTAATTATTTACTGTAAAGAGTCAATCAACAACTCTTCTTTTTTAGAGTGTACTTTTTTGTCTGTTTCTATAAAATATTTATATTTAATTTTTCAACATTTCCGTAAATCTTTATTCATTATTTCATGTTTGTATAGTTTTACTGCTTTAAGGGCCTGCAGCTATTTTTCAGTTCAGTTTTTATAGTTCCGTTCTGTAACTGTTTTATTTTTATAGTGTAAAGTACTTTGTGTTACTTTAAATGTTACATTGATGATCCATCATCATCATCATCATCATCATCATCACCGTCTTTCTTCCACATCAACCAAAAAAATAAATCCGGCTCTAGATTCAGAGTTCTGTTTGTCCGTTTGAGGTTCCTGCACAAACATGGCGACGCAGCACGGCGCCCTCCGTGTACGAGGACACGCCCCCTCTGGAGCCGTGAAGGACTCGCTCTGACCTCACTGACTCAAACACACTTCTGTATTTTATATTTGAAGAGTACTTCTACATTTTACAGACTGCACCTTTAACTCACACGTCAGCCTTCTCCGTGATGCAGACGGTAACTGCGGCAGAACTCGCCTGACGCTCGTCGGATCTCCTCCGGTCCGGTTCTGATGTTTCACGACTCGCCGCCTAACTTTTTTATATGCCTGTCTGAATATCAATACCCTCAGATATCACTCACTGTAGGAGCAGCCCTAAACCTCCACCCTCAGATATATCACTCACTGTAGGAGCAGCCCTAAGCCTCCACCCTTATATATCATTCACTGCTGGAGCAGCACTTAACCTCCACCCTCAGATATATCACTCACTGCTGGAGCAGCCTTAAACCTCCACCCGCAGATAAGACTCACAGTAGGAGCATTCCTAAACCTCCACCCTCAGATATCACTCAATGTAGGAGCATTCCTAAACCTCCACCCTCAGATATCACTCAATGTAGGAGCAGCCAAACCTCCACCCTCAGATATCCCTCACTGTAGGAGCAGCCGTAAACCTCCACCCTCAGATATCACTCAATGTAGGAGCATTCCTAAACCTCCACCCTCAGATATCACTCAATGTAGGAGCAGCCAAACCTCCACCCTCAGATATCACTCAATGTAGGAGCATTCCTAAACCTCCACCCTCAGGTATTACTCACTGTAGGAGCAGCCGTAAACCTCCACCCTCAGGCCCATCCACCCACTGGGGTTCCAGTCACGGGGGACGAAGCGCAGGAAGCGCGTTCTCACCGGGTGGGACAACTTGTTCTGGACGACACCCTCAGAATTCATGTTCCCGAAAAACATCTGCAGGAGAGAAGAAGAATTTCACTGTAAAACAACATCATTTAAAATCTAAACGTTGTTTTATATCATTTACATAAAACAACAGTAAATTACAACAAACTCAGACTAATATACAGTATAAAAAAATTACAAAAGTTGCCGCCCTACACTGTAAAAAAGGTTCCAGTGAAAAAAAGTTTAGCAAAAACATCCCATCATTTTTTTTTTAAATTATTTACCGTTAACCTCTGTTAACAACAGCCGCCGGTATTTTACCGTAAATGAAATGTGATTTTTCTACAGTGTTGAATCGTGATGTAGAGCAGCTCCTCTGAGACGACAGACGACCTCAGTGAGCCGCCATCTTTTTTTTTTTTAGCTGAACACTGGAAACACAAGCAGTGAAAAGAAAGCGGCACAGATAACGACAATATGCTGACGAGGCAAAGCCAAGGGCGGCGTCTTGTTCCGACGCTTGAACACACTCTTTGACACCAGGTGATAAGAATCGTTCGCTGACGTAGAAATATGAGAGTAGCTGTTCAAACGGGTCGTGAGGGGAGGAACCGGCGTGAGGGAAGGAGCCGGCGTGAGGGGAGGAGCCGGCGTGAGGGGAAGAACCATCGGCCGGCGGCTGAAATCGGCGCCGCGATGCTGTGTTCTCTCAGCTAAAGACTAAAACCTCAGAGTAGAATGGCGAGGTCATTCTCCTCCTCCTCCTCCTCCTCCTCCTCCTCCTCCTCACATCAGACGAAGCCAGCGGGACATAAACAAAGAGAGATGGAGGCCGAAACGGAGACAAACCGCCTCCCGTCTCAAATGACTGCTTCTTCATAACCGATGGGAGGCAGGTGACACATCAGATCAATAAGTACTCATACTCTGAAGGAGCAGCAGCGTAGATCATCCACCGGGCCGCTCCAGGGTCCAGCTCGCCCAGATAAGAGCAATCGCTCTGCCTGATGACGCCGCCGCCGCCACATAGGGAACACAATGACCAGCAGCACAAATGACCAGCCGCCGTTAAATGTATCACACTGTAAAAAAAAGGTTCTATACGATTTACAGTAAAATAACGGAGGCTGTCAATGTGAGAATTTTACAGTAAAAAAATAAATAATGTCTTGCATAATTTAAATATAATTAAATGTATAAATATCTCTACAATTATTTTCTATCTTTAATTATATAATTTAACATACAAACATAAATTTCCATATATAAACACACATGTGCATACATATACACATGCATATACACATACATATACACGTACATATACACGTACATATATACATGCATATACAGATATACATATATACATGCATGCACATATATATAAATATATACATATATATATATATATATATATATATATAAATAAATATATATATAAATATACATATATACATGAATATACATATATACATGTATTCATCATATATATATATATAGACTTTTTTAAATCTTGATAATAACATTATTTCAGTTTCGGTACGGTAATAAATTCTTAGTAACATTAATTTAACTAAAAGTTTGTATTTTCGCTTCATAAGATTCGGCAAATTTTTTTCTGACTATAAATAAAGTTATTAACTGTTTCTGCATTTATTCGTTTTACTATTTGGATCAAGTCTCCATTGTGGGGACAGTTTTTTTTTTTTTTACAGTGCAGGATTCTGCCTCCCGGTAGATAATCAAGCCGACCGTCCGACCGACGAGGCCGTTATTGTGATTTATGCCGCTGCTTTTCTATTTCCAGGCACTTACCGCTCTGAGCCCGGTGGCTGAATGTTAATGCGAAGAGAAGCCAGGCTTATTTACACATGCAGAATAATTCACGTCTGAACGGGAGGCACAAAGAACCGGCACCGGGGCTCAGGCGTTCGGACCGGAGCCAACGCTTTCACCTCAGAACCTGCACACGCTGAAAACACGCCGTCCTCGGAACAAAACAACAACAAACACCTTCCCACGGCTCCAGCTCTGCAAACGCTTTCAGCTAAATCATCCAATTTAGTTTGTGGTGTTTTAACAGAAAGCGGGCTGCTGAAAACACGGCGCCTGTCATACGTGGCTCCAGCCGTGACCTTGTTATTCTCCTGGTTTTGTCTGCGGCGCACTGCGGCGGGAGGCGGCTTGATCGCTCCGCAGACATCAGCAGCTGTTATGTCTTACTTTGTAACATATTCCAATAAAATATTCATGACGGCAGAAGCAACAGATCCAAATTAAAGTTTGCAAAAATAAAAATATCCCTTGTAAATATTCATTGCTCATAAACTTGTGCTAATTCTCGGCACAACGGCGGCGCCGCCGGAGGGCCGAGAAATGATGTCATGTTCTGAGTATAAATTGTTAAAAACATTGTATGGATTTATAATTAATGGCTTGTTTGTCAGGATTTGTGGCTGTGGTTTCGATTTTGTGTCGCGTTTAAAAACCTCCGGCCGTTTGAAAGAAGGACACAGTTACCGGATCAAGAAAGTAATAATCGGCCACAACATTATAAAGTCTAATGGGTGGAGTCAAAATGACATGGATCGTGTTATTTTACTGGTACCCGTCTGAAGGTGGGATGAATTAGGCAGAAAGAGGAAAACTGTCCTGACAACTGGGTCAGAGCATCCTCAGAACTCCACCTTTTTTCCTCCGTTGGATAATTTGATTGGCTGTCAGACTAGGGGGCGGGGCTTGCCCGGTCAGAAGCCGGCGGAGAGTGACTCAAAGGCAGATTGACAAGACATGCTTCCCCTCAGGAGAATTAAGTAGGAGTACTGAGTTGCTTGTGGAATTTTCTAGATGAATGGACCCTCAAAATTCTGTGTTTAAATGTTCCATAAAATGTACTGTTGGTGGAGTGCTGACAGAAATGGACCCGGACACCAGAAAACAAGCCAGAGGAAGTAACATCAGGTCTGGTCGTAACAGTCAAAGTTTTCTCTAGTTCGACAGCCCAAAACCGCCTCACTTTACGCACAGGAAACTTTGGAATTCCCAGAGGAAAAGTCACCGGGTCTTGGTGGCTGTCGGTACCGACCAACATGGTGTCAGGAGGGACAACCGGTGAACTAGCAAAAGGATCATGGGAGCCTGAGGCTCTTTGATGCACGTGGGGAGTGATGGCTAATCTGAGTTGTCCGATCCAACAGAAGAGCTACTTTAGGAACCAATTGCTGAAAGAGTTTATCCAGGTTCTGATAGAAAGGTGTCAGAACACACATCAGTCTGATGTGTGTTTTGACCCACAGAAGGTCAGAAGTCCCATATTGACCTCTGTCTGCCAACAAAGGTCAGTACAATCGGCTCACCATCATCAGAACTGGGCCATAGATCATGTGGACAGCTGTGTGCCTCCCTCATCCGGGGAAGTGATGGCACCAGGATGCATTGTGGGAAGATGACAAGATGGTGGAGGCAATGTGATGCTTTGGACCATGTTCTGCGGGGAAACATTGGGTGCTACCATCCATGAGGATGTTCCTTTGTCACGTAGCTCCTACTTAAACGTTGCTGCAGACCAATCGAGCATCTGTCAGACGGGTTGGACTAACAAGTCCGATCTGGGAGGCTCCGCCTTTAAACTTCCTTAAGGCTCGAAGGATCTGCTGCTAACATCTTGGTACAAGATACCAGAGCAGAACCATCAGGGATCTGCTAGAGTGAAGACCTCAAAAGTCCGAGCTGTCCCCCCCCCCAATAAGGAAGGTGGTTGTAATGTTATGGCTGATCTGTCTTGACCTAATTTGAACAGGCCTGTCGCCGAAGTGAGCAGGCGGTGGACTGTGAGACACGACGGCTGTGGAGATCCATCATTTAGCGGCAGAGGAGCATCCGTCAGCTCACATTATTCTCCGTAGTTTATGGTGTTGAGGCACAAATCACGCCGTTTACGCCGACGACGCGGCGAACGGCAGGAAGGACAGGAAGGAAGCAGCTCCGAGCAGCCCTTTAATGACACGCCTGATGAAAGAGGACAAGTGCGTGATGGCGCTGATGTGGCCGTTTAATGGCGGCTTCTCTACGCGCTCCCGGTTTCTGAGCGCCGTCGGCCCCATTAGTTCCGAAACTCGTCTCCTGACCGGAGAACAGGGTCTCCTGAGATGGTTTTATTATTTTGGTTAACTTCATGAAACATCTCTGCGAGGATAAACCACGAGATCAGGATGGAAGAAGAGAAAGCGGTGGAGCGAGATGGTGTTTGTGCTCAGGTGTGTGTGTGTGTGTTTTTGTCTGTGCTTGTGTGTGTGTGTGAGTGTATGTGTTTGTGTGAGTGTGCATTTTTGTGCATGTATTCATATCTGTTTTCTTGTTTGTGTGTGTTTGTATGTGCGCGTTTGTGTTTTTGGGTACGTGTGTAGATGTGTGTGTGTGTGTTTGTGTTTTTGGGTACGTGTGTAGATGTGTGTGTGTGTTTGTGTGTGTCTGTGTGTGTGTGTTTGCATACATACGCGTGTGCTTATGTTTAAAAGAGAAACAGTAAGTAAAGACTATCCGTCAAAAATGAACATCATCGTTCATCAACTATCTTTTACCACAGACGTGGAGGCGGAGCTTATCGATGCTGTCTGTCTCCGCCTCCAGATAATGTTGTGAACTCAGACACGGCAATGTTTGATTTTCAGAGGGATCTGTGATTTCAGAACAAACACCATGCAGCAGCTGTGTTTACTTTGGTTTGTTCACAGAGTGAACCAGTCCCACGCCGTCGTTCCTGACAGCAGGGGCATATCCCTGGAAAGCCCCCAAATCCCCAGGGTTGTACCAGCAATCCTGCTGATTGAACTCCTCGGATTAAATGTGACTATTTAAGAACCTCCAACAGTCAATAATGACTCAACCTAACTATTTCTATGATGTCAGCAGTCTGACATGAACTACTAGAGTTAAACACGACATATGAGGGATTCCAATGCGTCACATTTGGACTAAACCGGAGCAACAGTTGAGAAATTACGGCCCAAAAACTGTGATTTGAAAACGATCCATGGAATAATTTGTTATCGCGTTAACACGGTGGTCCTGTGAAGGAGAGGACGTGACCATAATACCCCAGACTATTCAGGGATATAAATATCATACCGTGGAGGCCACGCCCACTTCACCCTGTGCGAACAGCAAAGTGGTGAACCAGACGCATCCCTCTTCATCGTTTCCTGCTTAGAGTCGGAGCAGATTTAATTTTGCTGTACGTCTGGTGTCTGAGTTACATCTGCGACAGTCGGCTCCTTCGTTCCGTCATGATTATGGCCGCGCTCCCACTTGACTCCCAGATGATCATCTGGAAACTCAAGTGAACCAAATTAACTCTGACTACAGCGGCGCCATCACTCTGTTACCATCAGCCGTCAGAGGCGTCAGCGTCGGTCATTAGCATCCGGGAGCGATATCCCAACAGGCGTACCGCTGGGGCCGCACAAAGCTATGACGCTCTTTTTCTCCCCTGCACTTCGGAAAAAGAGTTGAAGACAATATCCCGTGTGTTCCGACCGGGGGATTGGAAAATCTCTCGCAATAAAGGCCCGAGGGTCAGCCGAGATTTTCCAGCTCGGTCCTTAACCACATAAGAAGTCGGAACCCCGCCGTGACTTCATTATTTCTATTTATGTTTCTGTCACCATGAAACAATCTTTCTCCTCATTCATTAAGACTCTTTACTCTTCCTCTCCAGCGATGAGCTCCCCCGACTCCGTTTTTTCCTTTCCGCTGCTTACGGCCGAGGTTCATACGTTTATTTTAATCAGCTCACTGGGGGATTTATCTCGCTGCGGGCAAACCGAGGCGCTGCAGAACGTACGACGAGGTTATTGGCCAGTTAAACAGCCGCAGGAAAGACGGAGGGAAGACAAAGATGGGAGAGTGTGACCTCGCAACGAGGGAAAATCCTCCGGGAATCCCTGTTCACCCGCCTGTCAACCAGACATCTCCTCATCAGGTTCAACTCCGTCAGATCCACCAGTCCGGTTCTGTAGGAAATATCTACCACACCTGAGGAAGAGGAGGGTCCTGGGCTGGGTAAGACAAATACTTTGGTCAACAATAATCAAACTTTATTAATTTCCGAGGGGGCCAGTTGTTGTGCAGCCGGAAGACAACAACAAAACAGACAACAGCAGTAAACAAGGCCTACACCCTCATCCAGGGCATCAGCGAGGGTCCACAAAAAACACCAGCGAGGGTCAAGAAAAAACACCTCACAGATATACATCCTAGGCATCCCATGAGGACGCCTCTGATGGTGATCCAGATCATTACAGGCCAACGATGCTCTTCATGGTTCACTGACTCGTCAGGGTGTTCATCAGGGAGAGGAGTGAAGAAGAGAGGCACCTGCAGGAGGGGCTAGATCAAACCCATAATTGGATCTTAACCTTTAAACAGCTCTCCAGCTGGGAGTGGGCGTCAGGCTCTTTTGGAGTTGAGCTCCATTACAGATTTTGTTTAGAAAAGGAAGGGTTTTTTCGAGCACCTCCATACTTCCTGTCTACACCTTCCTACCAAGATTTAGCCTTTAATGCCAAACATTATGCTGCTGAAAAGCACGCCGTCTACATGAACCCTCTAGTGACTGACCTTTAACCCCTGAGCTTGTTTTTGTGTGACATTCTGATCAGCGGCAAGTTTAAGGAGTTCACATGTCAATCATTTGACCAACCGTAGACTCCAACCGTGGAATGGAGAAAAGAGGAATTTAACTTTTTAGCAAACATGTTTCAGAAATTGGTAGTTCCATGATTAGCAGAACAATAGAACAAATAAGCGTTTAAATCTGAGTGAGTCGATTCATTCACAGATTAATTATATATTTAAATAAAACATAATGAAGGCAATCTGAATCTGTTGCTTGAATCTTTCCACAGAAAAAACTCTTTTCCATTCACATGATGTCCCTCGTGTTGTTTCCCAGGTAACAGGCCGTTTACAGGAAACAGTATCATCGATGCTGTTAATGAGGTAAGAGGTGAAAAAAACAAGCTTTTTCTCCAGGAAGACAAATTCAGAGACTGTGTTTTTTTTATGTGCCCCAAAAGGGAAAATATATATTCATGTTTTACAATATTTCAAAAACTTAAATATGATTTGAAACACCCTTTTTCTCACGAGTGCCCAAGGCTCAACCGCTTGGAAAATATTAGGCAGGTGGTTCTAATGTTATGGCTGATTGATGCATATCCGTGATTCAAATGTTGCTTTACCGCCGCAGTTGGAAAGATTCCATTAGGTCCATTCATTCTGCATGTATTTTTGAATAAACAGCTAAATGCCAGACGTATCGTCCAACTCTCCCTGTTTATTCAGGAGCTAATTTTTCCCGGGAGCTGGTTTGGTGGTGAATCCGCTCCCAGTCAGCGAGAGCTATCTATATCAGCAGCAGCTGCCGCCGCTGCCGCCGCCGCCGCCGCCGCCTCATTATCCCCCAGAGTTCAGTTTCTGGCATTGAGCCGTTACCTTTGAGCTTCACTTGTTAAAATGCCAGACGGATGTGGAACCTTTCGGGGAGGTCCAGGTGGAAAGCCTTCGTCGGGCAGCCCGGCTCTGAGCTTCGTTAGACAATTTGCACTGATTGGCGGTTTATCGTGACATTTCAACAAGTCAATCAAACAGAGAACATTTGAGGAAAAATCGTCTCAGACAGAATCTCATGTCATCTGTGGAGAACCGAGCCTGAACCAAAAGGTGAGTCATGCTGCTTGTTTGGATGGACATTTTAATCTCTTAGACATACGAGATGAAAACATCTCAACCTCATGCGATGTTCCAAGACTCCTCTTAAACCGCGTGGGCCTCTAGTTACGTTGGGTAGTCGGATTGGCCAACGGGACCAAACCTGACTTCGGCTATCCCTGACGTGACAAAGCTCAACTTGATCCCGAGAACATAATTTCTAAGTATGTGTCCGAACTCGGTCCGGCCCGATCCTTTCATTCCTTTGATGTTCCTTTGGGGGGGAAGGTGGGGGCTCAGTGGGCTGAACAGAGATGCTGAAGTGGAAGGCGCTGGAGCGGCTCCAGATTATTTGAGAGACACTCGTTTGTTGGAGACGTCAGTAGATTTAGATTTAGTTTGTAATTGTAATTAATAGTTGTTCACATCATCCACATACTTCACTAATGGCTGCTGATCTAAAAAACCCTCGTCTGCGGACTGCCTATTGTAAAAAAACAAAAAGGCTAAGTGGTGTTCTACCAGGTACATTTTTGCATCAGCCTGAGATGAACACATCTTTGCTTTTATTCAGACTCTGAAATATTTCTTCACCTTTAATTCTTAAATTCCAGCAGATCATGCATCTTTAAACAGATGGAGGCAGAAGATCGAAAGCAGCGCTTGACTCGGAGCATAATGTTGAACCCCCAACCTTTATGAGCTCTTTTAATTTCCTTCAAAAAGAAGAAATTTGCATTTATTGGCACCTCCACTCTCTGCCAACTGGACCGCCAACCCGAGAAAAAGCCGCCGTGACTTAACTGGGCCAAACACAGTGAAGAATAAATGGCATGCGCCAACAGGAGGTGATTTTCTTGGACCTTGAGTTCCGGTACAAGCAGATTTAACAAGCTGTGACATTATATTGAGTAGAGAAAAAACAACCTCTAACGATCGTGTTGACACCAGGCGCTCCTCGCACCTTAAAATGTGTCAGAAAAGAACCGGAGAGGACGTGTTCTCTCCGTCTGACCTGCAACCCCATCAATACGCCGTCCACTGGAGATCAGGGTACGACAAATAGATGTTATCTCAGGTAACGGAGAGGAAACATTCATGTATCTGACTCCAGCTGTAAACATCTCCCACAAAGTTGCATACAAACTCAAATGTTTTCCCTCACATCAGGCAATATTCTTATATTATCATATCATTATAAGACTATAAAGTCAGACAATTTGATTTGCATTTCCCTCCAAAGTATCCCGTCAGCGCCGCCGTGTCTTCAGACAGAACCAGGAAGAACATATATGTCCAAACATGGTCACTCCTGACATAATAAGGATGATGCCAGGACTTATATGTAAAGTGTAATCATAAGGATGGTTAAAGGACTCATGTGAAAGGTTACATCATAAGGATGGTTCTAGGACTCACATGAAAGGTGACATAGTAAGGATGGTTCTAGGACTCACGTGAAAGGTGACATCATAAGGATGGTTTAAGGACTCATGTGAAAGGTGACATCATAAGGATGGTTTAAGGACTCATGTGAAAGGTGACATCATAAGGATGGTTCTAGGACTCACATGAAAGGTGACATAGTAAGGATGGTTCTAGGACTCACATGAAAGGTGACATAGTAAGGATGGTTTAAGGACTCATGTGAAAGGTGACATAGTAAGGATGGTTCTAGGACTCACATGAAAGGTGACATAGTAAGGATGGTTCTAGGACTCACATGAAAGGTGACATCATAAGGATGGTTTAAGGACTCATGTGAAAGGTGACATAGTAAGGATGGTTAAAGGACTCACGTGAAAGGTGACATAGTAAGGATGGTTCTAGGACTCACGTGAAAGGTTACATCATAAGGATGGTTTAAGGACTCATGTGAAAGGTGACATCATAAGGATGGTTTAAGGACTCACGTGAAAGGTGACATAGTAAGGATGGTTAAAGGACTCACATGAAAGGTGACATAGTAAGGATGGTTCTAGGACTCACATGAAAGGTGACATAGTAAGGATGGTTTACGGACTCATGTGAAAGGTGACATAGTAAGGATGGTTCTAGGACTCACATGAAAGGTGACATCATAAGGATGGTTCTAGGACTCACATGAAAGGTGACATCACAAGGATGGTTCTAGGACTCACATGAAAGGTGACATCACAAGGATGGTTCTAGGACTCACATGAAAGGTGACATCA
>VRLP01008425.1:0-16767 GCA_009660295.1 Lophius piscatorius
GGAGGGATCGTGTTGAGGTCAGTGGGGTGAGTAGTTCTTTTAGGTAGGGGGGTGCGTTACCATGGATGCACTGGTGAGTGAGGAGAGAGATCTTATAATCAATTTGCGTGTCATCAGCGTAGCAATGGAATGAGAGCCAATATTCGCTGATGACATGGCCAATGGGGAGAAAGCTTTTTTTGTTGTTTCAGGCGCTGACACCAGTGCTGAGCGAGGTCTTATTTAAAAAAAAAGAAAAAAGTACGAACTTCAAAGGTAAAACTCTCTCACAAATTCCAAGAATATTTTCTTATTGACGGAGAAACCTTTGGCCAGTAAAGACAAGATCAGGATTTCAGAAAATTGGATTTTTCCAAACACAACATTCTTATTCTCTCTTTGTACATGGAGGATCCTCACCATTGATGATATGGCTTTTAAAACAAGAGAGAAGATTACATTGTCAGGAATTTGTTCTGCCTTTGACTCAGTTTGGATTCGCAGCATTTACAGCGACATGGTCTCAGCTCTGCTACCCTGCTGCCTGCTCTGTGATGTCAGACCCCACATTTGATCTGCATGCAAGTTCACGGGCTTTATATCCTCAGGCCGCACTTTAAAAGAGAAGACCAGGAGAGGAGATTTGGGATGGAGGTGCAGATGAAACTCACAGAGTGTGGTCCTCGGTGCTGCATGGGATTGAGGCGGGTGAAGTTTGGGGCATTTACAAGGTTCTGTTGCATTTTCCCACCACTCCTTTTATTTCTTTTTACAAACCCGGTGTTCAAAAGCTCAGGTCCAGTCAGACCCCTGACTGCACCGCACCGCTCGCATGGATCATTTAGATGCGTTTCTTCCCTGGCATGCACATAGACGGACTTTATTTTCAGTTTGCATTAACTGTTTCCAAGAAATTAAATATGGATAGCTATATCTTTTAGGGATGAATTAAGCAACAGATGCTCCATCGCTGAATTACACGCTTGTACACACAGGACTCCTCCGTACACACACACACAAGATAAAAGTTGGGAATGTATTTTTATGAGATTAATACTTTTTTTTCCGCAAAGTTTGTTGCATTCATGAAAAAGCATAAAGTTTGTGATTTTCTACACCGTGTCAAACAAACAAAAAAAAAGTTGTCATATAATAAATAAATAAACCTTTTGTGCCTGTGTTTGTGTGGGTTCCCTCCGGGTTTTCCTGCTTCCAGAAAATGGATGTCTGCCTCTCAGTGTCGGCCCTGTGATGATTTGGAAACTCGTCCAGGTTGCCTCTCACCCAGTGGAATACTCCACCAGGTGACATAAAACTTTAAAGTCAAACTGGGAAAAGTCTGCCTAAAGCTTCTCTGCTCTGTAATCACTGACTCTCGTCTCTCCTATATATTTATTCCATCAAATACGAAGACTTTCGAGTTTTTAACCTGTTCATGCAAATGAGCTGATAAGGTGAGTGTGTTATCAAATGAAATTCATTTTATCTATATACATATATATATATATATATATATATATATATATATATATATATATATATATATATATAAATGCAGGAACCTCAAGTTTGTTTCCGACCTAGGGTGGGCTCCCTTGACCGGTTGGGTTGAGAGAGAGAGAGGGCGAGAGAGTGAGTGAAAGACTGGGAGGGATGGGGATATTATGGAATCATCACCGCCGCTGCTGCGTCCGTTGGGGCCACTGCAGATTCTTGCTGTTAGCGCGATAACTCAAAAACTATTCAATGGAACATTTTCAAATTTTAAATCCCTTTAGACCTTTGTGTGAAGAAGAACTGGATTTATTTTGGTAAAGGCCAGTATATTTGGTTAAGGTTTTTGGGCCTAAAAAATTAAAAACAGTTTCCCGGACAGAACTCAAAAACTAATTCATGAATCATTTTCTGGTTTCCACATAAAATATGTAGATATACTTCAGGAAATCCCCTTCTACATTAAAACTTAAATGATTGACTTTATCATATTCAGAATCTATTCCAGCTTCTACATTGCATTCTGCTCGGTCATTGTAAAAGAATCTCTTTGAATATCAATGTGTGTATGTGTCTGGCTGCATATATGTGATATGGGGACCATCAATTCCCTGCAGAAATGTCATGCCATGATGGTAATGGTAAGAGGAGAGAGTAATGAAGGAATTGATCTCCACTCAGCAGTAAGCGCTTGACATTTCATCCAAAGACTTGAGCACCTAACCTCTCCCTTCATGGAACCCACCCACCTCCTTTCGTTTAAATATCTCTCTCTCCTCCTCTATGACCTATTAACACTGAAGTTCGCACCACTTTTCCTTCACAACTCGTTCCACACTTTCTCCTTCGGCCTTTATTGTGGTAATTTCTTTCTCTCCTGGTCTGACATTTCCTTCCTTCTCTGTGTCCATCTTTCATTCGATCTCACATAAACACAGACGTAAACACACACCCAAAGCCGCTGGTCCCATGGGTCAGTCCATATTAGCTTACTTGTTAATACTTGGACGACTCAAGATCAATACTTAATCAACAAGTAATGGGATTCCAGAGTCATCCCATATGATCTTTCAATAAAGACTGGATTCTGTCTCGCCCAGAACTCCCCAACACACCTCCTCCCTCCCTTCTGGGGCATCTCTGTGAACGAGGGAGGGTGAGAATGTGAGGGTGAGAGAATCAAGGCAATCTCGTTCTCACCAGGCAGGCGGAGGAGGAGTTGGAGACAAATTTATACGCTGCAGGTGAGCCTCGAACAATGTGAGACATTTACTCTGAAAATATCAAATATGCTAACTGTAATCCCGAGTAAATACCGACAGTGGAGTATTTAAAACATGAAATGTTCAGTAGGTCTTATGGTCACCACGGCATTAATCACTATCTGCAATTCCTGCTCATTTATTTGAGAATAAGGAAGTGCTGGAAATTTAAGTCCCTTGAAATAACCTTAAGAGATAATCCAGCTTTTTAGGAAATACAACAGTATGACCCTCCGATAATAGTCCGATAATATCACCATATATGGAGTATAGATTCAGAGCATGGAGGAAATTTACCTCCAGCACCTCTAAAGTTTATTAACTGAGTTGACGTATACTATAAGGTCCATGTGCTCTCTGATAGTAAGGTGCTTGTAGATGTTTGATAGGGATTTGAATATATTTAGTTTTTCCTAACATTTCAACCTAAATATGCACTCCCTCAACTGTATTATAATAAAGATTTCATGAACAAGCATTTTTAAAAGTGAGGGGGTTAGATCACTCAAACACTATGAATACATTTCCAGACACTTGTTGCTTTGGATTGGGAAACAATGGAATTATAATGACGTATTGACATAACTTACAATGTCTTGTGTCTTGTGATGTCTTTAGTCTTAAAAAAACAGGCTGATATCACGTTTGAGGGGTCATCCCATTCTCAGGAGGTCCATTAATAAGCAGAATAAGTTGATAAATGATATTGAGAAAAGGCCCTCTGTTAGGCCCTCTTATTCATGATGTACTGATGATTTAGTTGCGGATGGATGATGACTATATAATAACATAAAGACAATGTCCAACAAAGGTGCATATAAAAAAAAAACCTCCAAGGACTCTTAGAAGACGTTTCAAACTTGCAGGAATCACTCATATCAATGAAGATGTAGAGAATGAAGTAAAGATGAATATTTATTACAACCGATGTTATGGGATGGAAGGAGATCTGCTGCTGAGCTGCTCTTTGGAGTCTGTGTACTAGTGGTGGTGGCTGATGACTCTGCTGAGACTGTGGAGGGTGTGCACCCCAACAGTATGAAGGAACTAGATGAATGAAGAGAATCATATTTAAAAAGACAGCAGCGAAGTGACCGGCTAACGATGAAGGTGTGTCACCGGGACATGAGCGTGGAAGGTGTCGATAACATGGGCGTCATTTAACATTTGGTACGGCTCGATATGGATGACAGTGCTGTTTGCTCAATCGGTTCTCCGTCTTTCAACTAGATTTAATGCAGACATCCTTGGCTGCCAGAAGATTTATGCAACGTACTGGGAATGACATGGTTTTATTTTAAGTCAGCACCAGGCTGATACATTTGGTATTGTGTTGAGCATTTCAACACCTATTTGACAGTGTCATAAAATGCGGTGCAGATGCTGCACACATCAGGCGGTTCAATGAAGGGGTACGACTCCGCCGCTGTCCTTCTTGCAACAGCAAGATAAACTTCATGCGGTTTTCATCGCTCACAAGGTTTTTCCAGACACCACAATCCTCAACAGAAGTCCCCTCCTCTCCAAAGCAAATTTAACCTGTAATTTAAACCAGTAAAAAACCCTGAATAAAACTGTTTCACGTCAAGAAGCAATGTCCCGCCAAGAACGCTTTTTAGAAAGTAAAGCGGACTGTCACCAACGCCTCCAACATAATTGGTTCTGACCTTTCCCCAGTTCATTCTTTGTATAAAAAGTGCACCTTCAACCAAGCTACTCAAATGATCGGTGAACCCCCGGAGGTGCTGCAGATCCATATCAACTCATTTTAAAAACAGCTTCTTTTCTTCAGCTAATAGAATATTCAGTGTAGCCTTCTGCCACGGGATACTTTACATGTATGGACTTGATGCACTGAACTACATTCCTGAATGGCTGAACTGTATAAACTCTATATGCTTGTTGATTTCTGCCTAAATGTTCATTGTCAGAAAACCTTATCCAAGTTATCACAATGTTCTACCAGAGTAATTACTATCGTCATCAGTAAGGGGAAAATCAAAGTATCCATATCTTTCATGCGGTGTCCAAGCGGCTGTGAGCAGAGTTAGCTAGTTTTAGCTCAGTTCGTTCTTCGGACAACTTAAGATCCAGATGTCTGATAACTAGAATCCTTCATCTGGTGAAAAGATATCGCTTTCATTGACGAAGTTCCAAAAATTGGAGGTGACGGGACTTGAAAAAGAGAGCAGTCAGCTGGAAATGTGTTAATGGCGATGCTAAGGTCTGGGCTGCTCAATTGGTTTCATGTTTAAGTTGCTCAAAAAGTGACAGGCATGTAGTGGGTCACCAAAGGCATTTTTAAACCCAGTGGAGTAGTGGGTAGCTTTGCGTAGTCAAGCAGACTACAAACGCTTTATAAATACAGTCAATTTACCAATTATAACTTTTCCATCGTTGACGAAAGCTGCTATGTTGAAAAATGTTGGTCAACGACCTTTTTTTTTTAAAATGACCTTAAACACTAACTGTGACTAAATGAACATCCACTATCTAAATAATCTTGGTGCTGTATCATCAAATTAGACGAAAATGACTATAGTCAAGTTGAGAGGAACTTGACTACAAACAGGACGATGTTGACGACACAAATATTAACAACAAAAAGTAAGACTAAAATAGAAGAGCAGAGGATAAGGAAGTAGTGATTGCTGGTCAAGTATCTTTATAAGAAGTCTTTTGAGTTTTGACCGTTGGACGATCCTAATTATTACTAAGTACGAGAAAAAGCAACAGAGCATGAAATCTTACCATGAAAGAAGGGAAACACCAAGACCTGACTCGTGAAACCGTTGAGATGTAAACTGGCACTAAGCTCACGGCGACGCTCCTGACTTATACTGTACTGTATATACTGTAGGAACTTCACTGCGAGATGCTTCTACATTTTACCGACTAAAACTTTAAAAACTATAGTTTACATGTAGGAATATGAAGAAAGTTGTGGATTTAAATCCTTAAAGAGATGGCCGAAGAAGCTGTTTTTTAATCAGTCTCTTACAATTGCGATTTTGCGGCTCTAAATAGTCAACGATTTGATTTGAAGCATCCATATGAACCTGGTGTCATCAAGGTCACCTTCTTCTTTTTACCTGCATACCAGGAAATGGGATGTCAACCTGTTTCACTGCAAGGCGTCAAACTATCTGTTCATTATGTCAATTCAATGGATTTAGTCTTAATTTGAAGAAATGCCTTTACATCTGTGATACTTTTGACCATTATTTAGCTTTGTTACTGCTCTGTCAACGCTTATACACTTAAAATAAAAACTCCTGACATGACCCAGAGAGTGACAGCAGTCTCACAGGCAGACACATTACTACTAGTCACTTCCTCTAAACTCCTGGCATTTGACCTATCTGGCGCTGGTTGTAGCCACTCTGGAGGATCCAGCAGTGTTTTTCTAATGCGGCTATCGTCGTGAGCGGTGCTGCATAAGGACAGCCCATCGGCTCGATGTAAAAAAAAGTAAAAATGTAAATGCACTGTGCGAAAGGCTGTGTTGCTGTATTAAGTTGCGCACCCAGCGACATGGGTGCAGTGTGATAAATCCCAGCAGAGCCGCATGCTAAACAGCCTCAACCTGGCTGCAGCCAGCCAGCTCGCTGTAAACAAGCTTTGTGTCACCATTGTCATATCTCTGCGCCATTAATATACATGAGAGTCTGAGGCCTTTAAGACGCTTCAACGAGAGAGAGCGAGAGAGAGAGAGAGAGAGAGAGAGCTGGCAGTATCTCTTACCCCTTTGTTACTATCTCTCTTTCTTTATCCTTCCATTCCTCTCCCTCTCCTGCACCTACTCCCTCTCACTCCCCCCCAAATTTTCTTTAGCACTTCCACTCAACTCTTCCTGCAGCCTTCCTCTTTTTCTCTGTACTTTATCACCAGTTTTTTTTTCTCCATCTTTTTTTGCTTCAGCTGTACTTCCTTCTTCCTGTTTATTTCTGTTCTCTTTTTCGGCTGGACCCTTTTGGCCTGATAGCAAATCACTTGAGTCCCTCTTTCTGAGCAACACTCTCCTCCGTCATTCCAGAATTCAAGTGATGAGAATTTCAGACTTACTGAGGACACACTCGGTAAGTTCATTGTGCAGAAGAGAGTCTGAATGTATCGTGTACCGAAGATTTTCTATGGAATTTCTCAGAAACTCATTATTAGTCCTGGTCCTTTCAGTGTTTACACTGACATTTCTAACACAGAATCAAAAGATGCAAATCGAAATGTAAATGGAGGAGGTCACAACCTGTTCAGACTGTTTATGACATATTTTGTGCCAGAACTTGCTACATAAAAAAACAATGCATTGAGCATTGCGTTCATTGGATCTGTGTTTATGGTGGTATTTCTATCTGCAGAAACATCAAATGTAGCCAGGAGTCAAAACAGCAGCAGGAGTTCTTTTGTGGAAAAGTGGGCCCTGGTGACCCATCTTTCTCACGTGGTTAAAGTTTTGGGCTTCGTGAGAAATCTCCTCGTCATACCAAGCCGATTTGAGGCAGGGCAGAATTTGGTAAATTTGCTTACTCTTCAAATGATCTGTTCATTTTGTGTTTTGTGAATACCTTGTGAATAAAAAGTGAAGCTAATGGTCGATTCAGCAGGGATTAGTGAGCCCATAAAATAAATGTAGAAAAGGAGTTTTGTTTTTTTTCACTTCATTTTTTCTTATTTGTTCCGACTGTAGATATGTGTTCTGACTTAGTTGAATTGTAGCAACCCTGCCCCCAATGATTTCCAGTGGATCTGCTCCATTTTCCGTAAACTCTGCAAAAAGCTTTCTCAAATACTGACAAAATGATCGCAGAAAATGGACGGAACTCTCCATATGTATAAGTTCATGTTATTCGTAAAGAGCATAAACGGCCATTTACTGTAAAGCTGTCTTTGTTTTGTGCCAACCATCCGCAGCCTTGGAAACACTGCGATTTAGACCTTTCAATTGAATTTCTTCATTTGTTTGTCTTATTTTTGTCCAACTTTGATCCAAACTAAATGTAAACACACATTTTCTTTAGTTACTCCTATTGTGTGTACTCAACAGGAATTCTTTGAATCAATGAATTAAGATAAGATAACCTTTATTAGTCCCACAATGGGGAAATTGCAGAAAATTATTAGAATTAAATCATTGAAAGTATTTCCACATGATGAAATGGGTTTGTTACAGCGCCAAACAATTGTGTTGGACCAACTTAATTTATTTGGCTTAGATGAACTCAATTTAGAAGCATTAGTTGGACAAACCCTAGTTATTGAAGTTAGACCTAATCCCAGCAACTAAGTTGAATCAACCCAAATAACCCAAATATATTAAGTTACACAATTGCTTCATATTGAAAGAAATACATTTAATCAGGTGGGAATTTATGTTATTTTTTAAGTTCATTCAAATGGTTACCATAGTAACCAGTGCAAGGTCAAACAGAACATGTGATCACTATCAGGGAAAACCATTTCCACATCCTATGATGGACATTCAGAGTAATCCCTGCCCTCTAGTTAACTAAGTTAAATCCACACAACTACATTATATTGACCCAACCTGAATATATTAAGTTACACCAACATGTTTGCTTCATGTTGAAAAAACTACATTTAACCATAAGTACATGTTTGTTATTTCATTGAGTACATTCAAATCGTCAGAGAGAACCATTTCCACCATTTGGAGTAATCTCTCCCCTCTTCCTCTTCATTCCTCACCCTACTCCTGTTCTTTATTCCTTTTTACCTCTCGTCTCTTCTCCACTACATCCCTCTTGTCTCCGCATTTCCTTTTCGTTATGTTTTCTGCATTATTTATCTCAATACTCCTCTTAGAAAACCAAATTCTTTTGCTTATTCCCTCTTTGCTGTTGTCTCTGCTCACTTCAGATGCTTCATGTTCTCACTCTTTTTTTCCCTCCTCTCTGATCCATCATCTTTCACTCTCCCCTTTTATGCTCTCTCTCTCCTCTGTTTCTTCTTCATAGTGTTTTCTCACAACTCTTCGCCCTGAAATGTCTCAAAGCCCGGAAATTTGTGCACTTCCCTTGCATATTTATACGTGTATACAGTGTGTATTTGTGAATGTCTGTGTGTGCGTGGGTACGTGTGTGTGTGTGGAAAACACAGACGGAGAGCACATTCTCGCTGTGGTCGCCCACTGTGGCCTGTCTGAATCGTGGATGCATAAATGCATAAATGTGCGTGTGGCTGTATTTGTTCCGGTGATTCCTACCACTACCCTACAGTATGTTACATAACTGTGAATAATGTCAGGAAGAGATGCTCCCTATCACTTCATCTACTGCTCTCTCTCTCTCTTTCTCGCCCGCCCCCTCACCCTCACCCTGTCAAACAAAGTGATTTATACAGGGTGTGTTTCCCTCTCCTTATCTCTTCTCCCTCCCTCTTTCTCACTCGCTTTCTTTCTGTCAGTTGCGTGTTTACACTGCGGTTGCCTTCACTTCAGTATATGTGTGTGTGTGTGTGTGTGTGTGTCTGTATGTGTGCGGGTTTGGTGTTAAATCAAGAAGTGTTTAGGGCCATATAGGAAGCACAGTCAGGTGCAAAAATGTCAGAGGCACCTTTGCTGCTCCGCAAGTGGTTTCCTCTGTGTGTATCTGCGTCGAACTTTAATGACCTTCCTCGCCTAAATTCTGTTATGATCTTAATACACCGAATGATAATGTGGAGGGGAATGTACACACAAACACACACAAACACATACACGCACACACACACAGGTAAAAGAAAGGTTTTGGTAAGATTACTCAAAAGTGAAGTCTGTCACTGATTGTAATTGAAATGCAATTTTTTAATACAATTAGTGTGCAAAAATAATTTTCCTTCAGTTTTTTTTTTCCTGGGCTCGTTCTCTTCGATTGTCCTTATTCATGTGTTGTTTGTATTTTCTCCCCTTTTTTCCCTATTTGGGCTAGCATATCACTTGAGTCACTCTTCCTCCTCACCAAATTCTTGGTTATTTCTTCATTTTAGCCCGAATACAAAATGTCTCCATTTTCAGATTTACTGATGACACACTCTTCTGTCACCGCCAGTAGTGTCTAAATTTACTATCCACTAAAGGGGCCTTGAATGCACTTTGAGTGCACACAAATTTAAAAAAATAACCTTTTTGACAACTATGGCAACGGTACTATCATCAATTGCATCTCGGCAATGAGACGATTCTGTCAAAACGAAAAGAAGTCATTCAATCATTTTGTATTTCATCTTATTAGAAAGAATTAAGGTTTTTGTTAAGAAACAAACAAACAAACAAAAAACGGATAGAAAGTGCCCAAAACAGAAAACTGAAAAGCACCAGTTACAGCTAAAAAAAAACTACCAAAACTACTTAAAGAACTTTCCACCTCTAAGGAATACATCTCCAACTTTCGAAAGAACATTATATCATTCATTCTGGGAGAGAGCTTAGTCGATTTCCATCGAACGTTGGAAGGCTTCTTACCAGTAAAGAGGTAAAAACTACGACATTTAGCTGATTATGGGATTACCGCTCGGAGTCTTCTGGAAAGATGAATATGGCAGACTGTTAGTTTATGGAGACTTTTATAATTACACAATAAACTTTGGTCATTGGTATTTTTAAGACACAAAAAGAAAGCCATACTGATGTGGTCGAACCTGGTTTGGTACCTTTCATGATGTCATTTATCATGTCACCTTCAAAAGAATGCTGTCTGCTGGGCTGAAAGCGCTCGAAAAGCGTTGGATTGTTGAACATGAAAATATCTTCCGGTCTGAACCGGACATTTGTGGCCATAATTCATGTAATTACAGCATTTTCTCAATTTTAAATTTAAATATAAGACAAGACAAAAGTTTATTACTGTGTTATAAGCGGATTCAGGGAGGCTAGAGAAATACTCAACACACTGAATAACTACATAAGGCTTTTCATAATGTCACAGCTTTTATAAATGCTAGGTTATTCTGACCTTCTATCTTTATATAGATCTACACACCTTTTAAAATGTTTAATTCCCCTCCATCTCTTCCCAAATCGACACATCACAGTTGTTCCGTCTTGTCTAGCCGTCACAGTTGTGACAGACTACAGACGGCAATACAGTCCCATGATTGTACTAGAGTAGTTATATATAATTTGTTGAGCCACTTGATCGCCCTCTCTCACTTCGCCTGCCTCTCTCCCTCCTGACGGGTGCCGGATGTAGCTTTAAAGACGTGCTGCATACGCTGGGGTTTCAGAGATATGTAATGCATGATTGATGTGTGCGTAAGTGTTTGCATGCATGTAGAATGTTGACATGCGATCCTGCTTTGACAGCTGTCTTTATATTTGACGGCAACGATCACGTCTTACACTTGTCGCAAAATGAGTCAGTAGTTTTTAGCCTCACATCACTAGAGCCGGATAAAAATACGCCAATATTGACGAGCTGTTTCAGAATGTTTCTGTTGCAAATGTATAAAATATGTTAGATGAAAATAAAACATACAAGGTTAGAAATATACTAATATTCCGTGATAAAAACAAAAAGTAGTGCTAAGAAAAAACGCAAAGGTTCAAATAAAGTGTTTAATTGAACCACTTGTGTAGATCACTTTTTTATTACATTATAATAAAAGTATTATTAGCTAACAAGTAAAATTTTTTTTTTTTTTAATTTTTTTATGAACATCTATCCACTGGAAAGAGGAATACAGAAATCATAAAAAAAAAAACATTTCTAACGGGAAAAGTTTCAAATACGTTTTTCCATGATTGATTTGAAAATTAAAAGAAAAATAACCGACATTTTTCTGATTCAGCGTTTTACATGTTTATATGTATGTTTCTTTTTTGCTTTGATAACTATACATAAGTTGAGTTCCTAATGGGTTCAATCATTTTCAAAAAGCATCAATACATGTTTTACACTTGAAAACTTCATTTCAAAAGTGGATGAATGCCATTTTGGAAGAAAAAAAATAACTGTTTTCAACTAAAGCTGTTTTTGGATCCAGAATCCATTGTGGTGCAAAACTTGATAAAGCCTATCAAGAAACACTCTAGCAATACCTCTCTTTTTTTAATGTACTGTCTACTTATTCAAATCTAACCAACTTCATTTTGATTGATATTACTTGTAGTAACCAATAAAAAAAAAGCTGTTCTATGAAAATATGCTTAAGCAGCACTTTTACCCTTCCTTTTGAGAATGCAATCTCCTTTCCCCATATATATATATATATATTTTTTTTTTTCATGGAATAGATTTTTAAAGTTAACATAAAGAGATAATACAGTGCAGGTGCCTCTTTTGCTACCAAAACAGCTCTGCAGTGCAGTGTGTTTTCCAACATCTCTCTAACTACATTCAACGTCAGCATTCACTTTTTCAGCAACATGAGGTAACGTGTGGTTAACAAGCTCTTATGTGGGATCCAACATGGGCTGAACCTTGGGTGCCCCCATCATGCCAGCTCACCAGATGTCCTTCCTCAGATCCTTTGGTAGGTCTTCACCACTGCACACTGGGAAAACCCAACAAGACCTGCAGATGCTCTGACCAAATTGTCACATCTTGCACCAGCTCATTTTTCCTGCTTTCAGCACATCAACTCCAGAACAAGATGTTCACTGACTGCCTGGTAGATCCAACCTACTGACAGGTGCTATCTAACAACTTAATTCATGATTTTCTGACTTCACCTGCTGATTGGTATATAAGAAGCAATTGGTATATTAGTGGTTCTTATTATTGGTATTATTGGTTCTTTCTTATATACCTATTGGCATATAAGAAGTTTGTGCAAAAACTCTCTCCATCTCACACACACACACACACACACACACACACACACACACACACACACACACACACACATATAAAAACACACACTATTGTGATGCGAGAGAGTAGGCCAGCTGTGCCTGTGCTGGAGCAGCGACCCCATTTTTAATTATAAATCAATGGGCCAACTGTAAATGCACACAGAGTGGATCTCTGGCACACATGACTTCCCTCATGCATGTCAACATCCATAGGGCACCGGAGCCGTTTAAAGTGTCGGGGCCCCTGCAATATTCATAGCAGCCTACAACAGCTGGAAGAAACACACACTGCCGACAGAGGACAACGATATGCACACAAAAATGAAAGGAAGGCTGGACAGCTGCATGGGGCTAGGGGTCTTCTTAACCTGATGAACTGTGCCCAATGTGCGGCAAGCTCAGGTAGATCATCTTAAGAAAATAAGTTTAAGGTCATAAGAAAGGTAAATTAAGATAAGATAAAAGCACATAAAGTGAGCTGAAAACGCTCACAATGCAATCAGACAAAAGAAATGTAAATACTCACTGCACAATCAAAAAAGGTGAACAAAAAGCAAATATACACATGTGCATCTTTAGAAATCTATCATTTAATATATATAAGAGTGTGTGTATAGGCGCATACATTTGGCTGAATATACAGTATTCAGCCTGTGTTCAGGAACTCACCGAATGATCCCTTTAGATTTATTTGACTTTGAGTCTTTGTGGCCACACATCTGGGAGTTTGTAGACACTCATGATTTTAACCTTTTTTCAGATTCCTGCCAACCACAATTATTCCAGTTCCTTCAAATCCAATGACACTCGTCATATAGTGCCAGTGGGAAACACCCACGGCCGCATTCTTACAAGAAGCTGCTTCCATGGAGAAAACATACAGGAAAGTCAATTATTAGATAATTATTAGACTCCCTCTTTTGTCTTAATCGGTATTATACTGTGTGAGCGTGTACAGAGTCAAAAAAATGATTGTCATAACAAAAAAAATTAATGACAGCAGAACTTCCCAAGGTCTTATGTGGCTTCAACTTTTTTTTTTTAGTTTAGACAGAAAATTGTCTCCTGTAAAGACTTTTGATTTCACATCAACTGTCTTGAATGAGCCACGTTGATGCTGAGGGTCTATTCAAAAGTTTATGTTCAAGTTTGCCCCTGAGTTATTCATGGTTGTTCAGTCTGTTGGTCCAGTTCCTCTTCGCAGACAAATCCGGAGTCAAGAAACCTTTATGTTTAAATAAGTTTTAGTCACATAAGTTAGATCATCACAGAGAGCATGGGCTGCACCTCAACATCGTGTTGAGCCTCGCTGCAAGAAGGCTCTGGGTTCCACTCGAGGATCCCACGGTTTCCCTCCAGGAACTCCAGCTTCCTTCCAAAAACCAAACCCATGCCTTGTTAGTGACCCTTGAACTGCCTTTAGATGTGAATGTGAGCGGGAATGGTGGTTTCTGTTTCATGAACTGGTAACTTGTAACAAAGTCCGCTGGCCCTGCAGCCCTCCATTGTATAAGTGGTTACAGTAAAATGCACGGATGATGACGCCATGGGGATGTTTCAGTTCACCAGTGTCAAAAAAGCATTTCATGTTTTTACCAGATGAATAAATTAATGTATTCCTAGATGAGTACAAGCTGCAATATTTGACGCCAGAGGCAGGATTTTATATCTTGACATTTATCCCTAATAAGATTTTAAGCTTTGGTTGGGTTTGGGTTTGGTTAAGCCACAGAGGTTTTGGGAACAGAGTGCTTTGGTCAAAGTTCATGCGAGGTTGTAGTTTGGGTTAAGAATTAAGAACGAGATGGTGCCTCATGTTTCCTCTTCTATGTTATTATGTTATTATAAGTTCCCCAATCCTCTGTGTTGTATAAGCAACCCCCCCTGATTGAACTCTTCAGACTAAAGGTGAAGTTATATCTGAAATAAAGTGTTTACCATAAAAAAAGCTCCCCTTGTGAGTAAAATATGAACCTTTAGAGTATAATATATTTTCCCTTAGCTCCACTTAGTCCTCGCGGATCAATCAGCTCCAGCAGGGTCATCAGCCACCACCGCCAGTATCCAGGCTCCAAAAGGGGGGATGTTCTCTGCTTTTATTATTATATCTGAAACAATGGTAAGTTTTCACATGTAGTTCAATGAATGTCACATTATTTTTGGAGGTGATGGACTTAAAATGACTTATGATAGATCGCACTTTAGAGCTTCCCCTTGCATGTCCCTCTCTACATATGTCCTTTACTTATCTCCTGTCATTGGCTGCTCAAGAAGCTTGGATCCAGGCAAGTGGACAATGAAGGAGGGAGCAGAAAAAGGGATATTATTAGACTATAAAAACAGACATTTCACTGTGAAAGCCTGGGGTTAACTGGTGTAATTTTTTTAAATGATCTCATTGCAATTAAGTTGTGCCATAATGAATTTTTCCTTCGGTGAGTGAATGTTCCAAACTGTGAAACAAAGAACCAGGGCCACATATTGAACATATCTGTAACCCCTGCTGATTGAATGTGACATACGTTTCATTTATTTAATCTGTGCCGCAGCTCCGTAAGCACAGTACGCGGTTATTCACATAATAGACGCGGTAGACACGTGTTGTTCAGAGTTCACATTCTTTACGTCACGTTATTATTTAAAAAAAAAAAAACACGATTCATCAACGTGTTTTCCAGTTTAAGGTGAAAATAATAGCAGACACCTTGACTTCTTAACAGAGAATTCTTCCTTAAAGTCAGGAAGAAAGCCTCTGCCTCTATTCTGATGATAACATGTCATCACACCGCTCAGAGCCGTACATTATGAAGCGTCGTGACCCGTCTCCACCTCTTCATCTGTTTTGTATGACAATTTGTCATGGGTGAGTCCATTCAATAGGTTAGTTCAAGGAATCCTGGCTTCTGAATATTTGCAGTTAAAAAGTAATCTCTCCAAGGCCCTGTTGGGTGCTTTGTCCACTATGTTTACGATACCAACACTGACTTATGGCTGAGCTACATAGGTGCAAATCATGGCGTTTTGCCTTGAAGTGCAGCCTGGGGTCCCTGAGGAGGACTTGCAGCGGGTTTCTCCAGTAATATATACGGTTAAATATGTCCAAACTTGTTTTGTTCTATCACTAGGTTGTACAGTGGACATCACATTCATTTTCAAAAATCTATTTGTACCAGTAGAAGCAGAGACCATTCTCATGCTTGGTCCCCGCAGAAAAGAAATGTTGGCAAGAGGGTGCAGGCAGTTCTATGAGGGTATCAGGTTGAGTCGGGTCCATAACACACTGAAAGTTTCACCTTTTTTTGCAGAATCAATAGCTATCAAAATGCTAACAAACTATACACGCTAACACCAGGTCTTTCTACAGTAGACAGCATGCTACTTATAGGCCACCACAATGTTTCCATATATTTGATTCAAAAATCATGTACTGTTTGATTTGGGCATACAGGACCAATTGGCACCTCTTGGATGACCGTCAGACGTTCGGATGAATTTCTGGCATGTCAGAAAATTGGCTGTGTGAAATTATACGTCTGAATTACCATAGCGATGTCATGCGGATAATAAATAACAAGTAGTCATGAAGTAGGAAGTGCAATCTATGGCTGGTAGCGATAGCAAGGACGAAAAGGAAAGTTTCTTAGCTATCAGAGCGGTGCTAGCTATCAAGTTAACACTCTATACAGTAAAACGCAGCTCGCTTACCTCCAATTCTGATGGCAAAATGGTCCAGTCATAGAATCCACGTTGTCCTAGTAACCTAGTAACTTTTTTTGAGATGTTTGGGCATACAGGGTGGTCAAATGATGAAAAGGCAGCATGTCTTTGTCTTTCATGTGGCTAGCAGAAAAAACCTCTTTCTGCTTTTTTATTGACAATAGCCATGATGGGCAACAGGGTCTGGTGGGATGCTTCACTTTTTTTGTGTTACACGTAAAGTGTAAGCACTCGAGTCACGGCTTTATGATCAATCATGCCCAGCACAAGAGTTTTATTTTTGGAAGGGATTGATCAGGTTAGGGAGTATAACTGAAATCATGAATGGAAAGCTGGAAGTAGTAGTCAGCTCCAGGACAGAGCATGAACTGTGTCTAGTGATAGCAAAATAACCAGCTTGTAGTCACTATTGCTCAACTGGACATTGTTACGCTGATGACACGCAAATCTACATAAAAACTGACACATGTTCCTCCGCAGCCTCTCCATCCTCATCGTCATCATCATCTCCCCTGTCAACTCTCC
>VRLP01008426.1:0-16765 GCA_009660295.1 Lophius piscatorius
TGGTAAGGCTTTTATATAGTTATTATTTTATTTTTTATTGATGCTTTTATCTGCTTTTACTTTGTAGCACTTTGAGATTTGATCCAAATGTAAAGTGCATTATAAATTAAATGTATTATTATTATTATTATAGAATATAAAGGAATTTCCGATGACGCATTGTTCTTCTCATTGTTACTCATTAATAATAATAATAATAATAATAATACATTTAATTTATAATGCACTTTACATTTGGATCAAATCTCAGAGTGCTACGAAGTGAAAGCAGATAAAAGCATCAATAAAAAATTAAATAATAACTATTAAAAAAACAAACAATTGTTCGTACCTACACCTGAGCAGACCGGAAACACCCAGCAAGAACAGGAGTTCTGGAGATGCTCTGATCCAGTTGTCTAGCCATCAGAATTTAGCCCTTGTTTAAATTGCTCAAATCCTTATGCTTGCCACTATGTTCCGCTACCGCCACATCAAGTTTAAGAAAAGATTCACAACTGCTGCCAAGTGTATCCCACCCACTAACAGGTACCATTATAACGAGAAAATAAATGTTATTCCGACATCTCCTGTCTGTGGCTATAATGTTATGGCAACACTCAACATTTTCCTATTGCTATTTTATAATGTTTAAAAGGTGCAAACTTATACAATTCTCTTCATTAGATCTTCACAGAAAGAAGATTAAAATGTGCTTTAATTGTAACAGTTACATTTTTTTTATTATTTTTTAAGTAAAATACAAAGCTCAAATGAGTTATAATAAAAAAATTAAATAAAATGTATAACATAAAATTACACATTTTAACACGATTATAAGTTACGAAGTGAACAACAATACTTGGGTAATAGGACCTACAGAACACACAGCATGGATAGCCACTATTTTGACACATAAGTAGTACAGCATCTAACCAGTCACAATTAACTTGAATTTATATTTGTAACCGTCACACAAAACATAACCAAATGACTTTTTTTAAATTACTCGTCCCAAGGGTTAACACGGACCTTGCCAATTGTTACTAATTTCCCACAAGAGTTGACGGCAGTCGAACTTACCTTAGACTATTCCGCTCTGATAAAATTCGAGCACGGATAAAATAAACCGTTGTGTCTTAATGTCAAGTGTTGTCTGGATCGGGGTCTAGTGCCACCACCAGAAGCAGCCGCTCAAACACATCTTCTCCCTGCTACACTTTCTCGACTGGGTAATTTCCGCATTTGGTCACGTGGTTTTTACGCGGTTCCCCGCGTGCGGTGTTTACAATCTAATTCTTCCAATATTCTCAATAGTCGCTCCAATATATACACACATAAATCAAACAACTCCCATCCACTCCGTTATGTTTTGAAGTGAACGTTGGGGCAGGATGAAATGTTGATGTCCCCTTACCACTGCCCAATTCTGGTGAAGATGCGCAATCTAGTGGCGTATAACGCGCATAGCGTGAACTAAATTTAGATCCAAGAACTAATGTGAATTTATATATTAATCTCCAAATCGTAATTTCATGCAACAAATACATTCTTCTACTCATTCAAATCATCAAGTAAACCATTTGGGTTAAATGTAAGGTCTCTACTCGCAGATTTGGAGCTACTTTCTTTTTAATTAAACTTCCTGGGTTCTAGAAAAATAATGACGCCAAACTCCTCAAATATATGAATATCGGCGCAATTCTCTGTATTTTTTGACTAAACAGGACGTATATGGCAAATTACTCCACTCGAGTACAAATTAGAGGCCCTTTAAAAATATATTTTACAATTTGTGCATTATGTATTTTACCCAGCAGAATAATTTCTGCTCCAGCCCCACATCCATCATTGGCGGATGGATAAACCAGAGACTGAATGTACTTCAGTCACTATTCAGAGCTCAACTAAATTGTCAACTATACGTACAGTTTCGTGATCTTTGTTTCAATGTGTTTTAACTGAAGCTATGATGAATAAATGAGATTGGAAAGGACGGACACTTACAATAGGAATATTACAAGATTGTATTATTCTGATGCATAGGTTAACTGGAGTTTCTGCACCAGACGAAGAAAAAGATTAAGAGGGAACATGCCCAGAGACAGCTAGAGCTGAGGAAAGGTAGGAGTGTGTGGGTGAGACAGTGTACTTCTGAGTGTTGAGTCAGAAAGAATATCCAATGTGAAAGGTATGCACATATAATATCCAATTTATTTCGTACATTCACGTGGCCCGGCTAGCTCAGTCGGTAGAGCATGAGACTCTTAATCTCAGGGTCGTGGGTTCGAGCCCCACGTTGGGCTAACGTTTTTTACGTTATTGCATCTCCATGTGGTAGTATTTTTAAAGAGATGATATTTCGTTCAAAAGGCTTTCTCATTTTTATATTTATTTATTTTTAAAAAGCCACCCATGGGATAGATCATTTTATCCGGGAAATAATCTCTGGGAGGAATGATAGTAGGGTAAGATTTACATCAGAATCATTCAAACTTAGACTTCCCACCATATATATCTTCAATTGTTGGGATATCTGAGTTTGAATTATTCCGAAATATTGATTATAATTTCATTAGGCATGTGTGGACTAGATTTTAATGTCTGATCTGCATTCATTATAAACCTTCCACAAGGTCCATATCCCTAAACCTTGACAGTGAGATCACTATTTTGGATTTACCCTTTGTATAAAATGTGTGTGTAATTAAAGCTACCTTGACTTATGTTATTCATGCAACACCTAAAATAACTTCGTGGCGCAGGCTACAATGAACTTCCATGAAAAAACAGCTTTTAGTGCAAAATTTTCCACACAAGAAGATTTTTAACAATTCAGAAAAACTCACAATAATACTAGATATCGCAATAGTTCTGTACTGCTAGTATTGTGTACATGTATGGAGTATAATTTAATGATTTCAGCCTTCAAAAAAAAAAATAAATAAAGATCGGTTCAAACCGTCCGTGTTAAAGAGTGAATCAATAGATTTGGTCCCTTCGTTAACTCTAGTATTTTATATGAGGGGGAACATAATTGACATAAGTCAACAGTATTCCTCGTAATTATATGTGCATAAAAGACGGTCGTCCCTGGGTGGACTCGAACCACCAACCTTTCGGTTAACAGCCGAACGCGCTAACCGATTGCGCCACAGAGACTTGTGGTGCAGTTACTATGTTATTCTTTTAAAGAATGTCCATTTCCAGTCCTTACTTCTGTTGAAATATGTTTTTTTTGTCAACAGAAGGTTGGTTCTCCAGTCAAAAGCATGTTAAATGCATTTTTGGGAACGTTCAACTTAATTTTTCAGCAGAGGTATGCGGTTCGTTTCATGTTTATTTATAATTTACCGTTAGAAAGGCCGGGAAGGTCTCTGTGGCGCAATCGGTTAGCGCGTTCGGCTGTTAACCGAAAGGTTGGTGGTTCGAGTCCACCCAGGGACGTTAACTTTTCTTTAACCTCCATTGAGGACCAAATAATGCTCATCCTCAAGTAAATATAAAGAAAAGACAACAAGGAGACAGAGGCAGTGTTTTGAATACTTGTATGTGGTGGTTTATTACGTTACAGACAATAATTCGGACTCTAAAATAAGTAGCATTGACATTGTTTCTTAAGAAGAACTATAAAGGGAAAACAAAACTGTTTCGTTTTACATCACAATTATGTTCCAGTCCCATCGCTGAGTTAAAGGGGGAGGATGAAGGATTTAGAAGAAGAAAAAAAACTATGCAATGCTGGAATTCTGCATGGGAGGGAAACTATGTTCCATTGAAGTTGACCGGTATTGTTTTTCAGATCTTTGTTACCAGCTAGAAGGTTACATGGGGCTGCGATCATTACTGCCCGGCTAGCTCAGTCGGTAGAGCATGAGACTCTTAATCTCAGGGTCGTGGGTTCGAGCCCCACGTTGGGCGCACTAGTTTTTTTATTTATTTGAACTGGGAGCTCAGTTTATTCATCCTCATAAAAGAAAGGAACTGTAACGCATTTTTGTCAGTACTTTCAGCAAGGAACAAAGATTTGGAATATATAATGGGTACGTTTATCTGCATTGGCGAGGCATAGGAGGATTCTCAGCGACATCAGCTCTGGCAACAGCAGGAAATGTAGTGACTGCCTGTGATTTGAACCATGTCAGAGTAGAGCATGGTTGTGCTAAAGACCATGTGTTTATTTTTATTTTTGTCCCTTTAATAACCCCTGGAGGCTAGAGCAGACTGGGGTGGCAACATTATTGTCTTGACAATATTGTATTAAATTGAGTTAAGGTTCAGATAAAGTTGTTTGAATGTGGCATGGGTGGTTATAATTTGAGTGTCAAGCTGGTACAGGAGTCCTCGACACCGCATGGAACAGGTGAAAAACACTAAATGTTCCCTATATAATCTTAACGTTTAGGGTGATAATACTGGGATATACATCTTTGCATCCACCTTGAGCCAGGCATTGAATCAGCTACAGTTAACTTTTAAGACTACCTATATGTAACCGTTTTACATCCCGTTTTATCCCAAGATAAATATCACAAACATTTTTTTAACAAAAAAGAAAAATGATTATCAGATACTGGGATGATGCTCTTTTAAATTTAATATATTATATTTCTGTGTGTTTTACACAAACTTTGATATTCAAGTTGTAAATGGATGACAAATATTATAATTGGTAATATGTAAACAAATAGTTGGTATTCTGATATTTAAATGTTTGAGTTTGATCATGAATGTCTCAATTTCAACGGATAAAAGCTAAAGTGATAGAGAATTGGGTCAAACCATTTAATTTCTTGTTGATTTCCCTCTTTTCTTTCAGGCTTTGCTATCCTTACTTTTGGCATTTGTGTTTAATTTACATAGAACTGACTACAAATTAATACGATCGTTTTTTATGATGGGTTTATAATAATAACAATCAATTTTATTTAAAACGCACTTTTCATTTGTTACAAATCTATTAATGTTAAAGAAACCAGGAAATTAACCGTAGGAGAATGAATCATTCTTGTCTTCTGTAGTAGTATGTCCTTGTTTACATATAAAAATAACAGGGGAAGTTTAATTTGCAAACAGTTAGGTTTACCTTACTCCGTGCCACAGTTGAAAGGAGAAAGCTAATAAAAAAAACATTTCTTTGTATTTTTGTGGGATAATTTTCAGGCTTCGTTCAAGGTGACTTTAACTTTTCAAAAAGAAAATAATATTAAAAAAATATTTTCAAATCTTTTTTTGAGCACTAATGTTTGTTGAATCTCAAATATAATAGAGTGAGACAGCTAGAAGTGTTGCTAGGAAACAGGATTTTTGTATATGTTTGGGTCTAAATGTTTGTGATGACTGATTTGGATTGAAACTGAGCCTCAACGGCCATGGACACAGACTGTGTAGTGTGTGCAGAAAAATACTGAATCACGAGAGTTTTATCTCCTTATTTCTTGTAGTATAAGGTCTCTCCTTGTATATACTAATTAGACCCCTCCTATTAGGGGACCGAGTTTCCGGTTTAGCTGGTCCCTCAGTGAAATTGTTCCGGTTGCAAATGTAGGCGAAGGAGACGGATTAAGGGCAACAATGATTGAGGAAAATGGTCCTTCAACTCATGTATGTGTTTTTCTTCTTATTTCTTTTAGTAAGTTCGAAGATGCATGCCACTCGAGGTGGCTTGAAGAACAGAAATGTTTTTCTTAAAATATTCCATCGTTTAAGGCTTCAGTTGTACTCGTTAGCCAGTTGCAAACGAGTTAGCTCGCTAAAAGAGCTGATCCCACAGCGGCATACGCCTAATTTATCGGTTAATAATAATAATAATACATTTAATTTATAATGTTAGTATGTCATTGCATATGCCAAATCAACATTCAAATTCCTGGAAATATTATTGAGATGAATAATACAGAACCAGACCTTGGCCTCATTGATGAGGGGTTTTATTCTCGATTAAAGTATAATTAAACATAAATATTGTTCACATCTTGTGACTAGAAGTAAGCAGCGTTTCAACGTATACAATCAGAAAGAGCTAAATTCATATAGATTTAGGTGTCTTATTCTAACAGTGACAGTACATACACGTTGGAAGAAAGCGTGTTTTAGTTTTTAAATTTTGTGTCATTAAATTCCGCAAACCAGAGTCCTTTATCCTCCTCTCTCTCCCACTAAGGGGCCATCTGCAGTGTCCTCATCGTCCCAGGCCAGACTTAAACTAGAAGGGCTCCTGAACAAGAACATGAAAATCAGAATGACTGATGGACGGACGCTAGTGGGGCTTTTCCTCTGCACAGACCGAGACTGCAATGTTATCCTGGGATCAGCTCAAGAGTTCCTGAAATCCACAGGTCAGTGAAGATAAATAACAAGCCCACCTGAAAACATTGACGTCATGACATCATCAACCCAACAGTGTGAAATCATAACAGCATAACATGATTTACAAATGAATGTGATAAACACAAGATACTAAAATAGATTCCCCTGATATCCTACCAGCTGTGCCTATAATGTAGTAAATACATTAACATAAATGTATTTTTCTTGAAAGGCTTGGAAGATGTTACCTGTTTAAATCAGCAATGCTCTTAAAAGCTAAATTTCCAAATCTTAAATAACAGTAATAATCCGAGGAACGAGGGAATGTTTTCATATAGTGGGGATTTCTGCGGTTTTTCATCTGGCTAGACATCTTGTCATAAGATTACGCCCTAAGATCATGGCACATTAGTTTGAAGCTTTAATAACTTTTTTTCCCAACCTCTGTTAAAAATATGATAGAGAATAATTGTTGATAGTTTCACATCCTTTGATATCAAAAGTTAATTTAAATTACGTCTTTGCTATTCAGTCTTAACTTAATTAAATTAAATTTATTATTATTATTATTATTAATCTCAACAATGTTCACATGACTTACTATCTTTTATTCTCGTTTGTTTACACACAGACACCTTCTCCCAGGGCGAACCCAGAGTTTTGGGCCTGGCCATGATTCCCGGTCACCACATAGTTTCCATCGAAGTTGAGGCAGACAGTTTGGAAGACACACACGGATTTGGAGCTAACCAATGATGTCTGAACAACACACAGCACTCAGTGTGACTGTCTCTCTGTGGGTCAGCTGTGCGAGCGCAACTGAATTCACAAAAGTGTGGATACCATTTCATCTCTACTGCAGATGAAATTTAAAAAAAAAACTGTCTATAATCTGCATTTAGCTATTTAATTATATCTTGAAAATGTGGCAATTGCAGAGAAAGCTGAACAGCACAGCATTATGTATGGATGAGAACATGATAATGAAACAGCTATCTGGCTGTGTATGGAAATGATTCTAACTTTGTGTTCAGAACGCCTTGTTTCACAATGTTTCAAAAAATATCTTGTGTTTGAAACTCAATGTTTGCCACTAAAAAACAAAGAAAGCCAACTTACACTCCTGCTTATATTATGGCTCCTTTGTAAGTGTGAATAATGTGTCAGGTGTTATTCAATCACACTGATTTTACAGTATAGTTGCATCATGGGTACTGTAGGCACTAGGTTTTTGCAGGAACACTGCATGAAATAAAATAAAAAATTACATGATTCTTCAGTTTAGAAGTCCAGCCATGTTATAGGAATATATTTTACTATAAGAAATAAATTGGATTAAGTTAAATGTCCTTAAATAATAGATGCCTCAAAACTGTCACAGTCGAGAAATTTACCAGAGTACCAGCAGCTGAAGCTGTTTTATAGTCGCCCATTGCATACTGTGTATAACGAATTAGGACAAATTCTGATCTTTTGAGTATTTTAATTTGTCAGCTGAGTCAATTTGGCAACAGTAAAATTGAAGCCACTAACAGCAGAAAACCCCAAAACAAAACCGTCCCACTTAATTTAAATACAAAGAGCTTGACACATTCAGTTTGCACAGTCCAACAAGAATCAGATTCAAAGCTGTTATCGTTGGTACTGAAAAAAATAACTTAACTTGTGTTCAAAAACTCAAATCTTCCAAAACTGCCATCTTAAATTACAGTACAACTGATGTTTGTCTTTCTAGGCTGTAAAACTGAAGTCTGGTTTACAAAGTTGTACTTAAGATTTCATCCTATACTTTAAGGATTGGCTTTGAATTGTGGCCTCACGGCCAAAATATACTATTCCGAATTCATACACCATGTGTAAACTCTTCATAAACGAGGCTCTCAGATATCCACTGAAGACACGCTTGGTATCTAAAGAGTTAAAAAAGCAAAAAGCAGTAACATGTCAGGAGTGGAGAACAAGTGGAGTGTTTTTTCCCCCAAAACTTAAGGATAAAAGTGCAAGTTTTCAAACATCATTTGAAATGAACCAAATACATTGAAATGAACAAAACTACAACTTTTGATTCAGCCATCAGTTCCTATGTTGTCACATGAACGTAAGTATGAAGAAAGTAGTCGCCAGAACTACATTCATGTTTGGACCTGGATGCTTTTTTGAATGAACTGTATTTCCACCCAAATGTAGAATGCACACATTCCAATTAGATTGCTAAAGGAAAAAAATAAGTAAAATTTTAAATTATCACAGGGGTATTAATTTAAGATCACTAAACTCTATTAAGGCTTCCTTTAATAGCGGTTAACAGAAACTCCTGATGTCAAGAGAATGTTGATTCTCTCCGACAGAAGGTTTGACTGAAATCAGTAAACATGTACTTCCTTTTAAAACAATACTGTGAACTGAAACTGAATGTCCTGTTTATAGGATCAGGAGCTACTGCATGAAAAAAGAAATCCTGAAGTCCTTGATAAAGGTAAAAAAATGGCAAACAAAGAAGTAATAAGCAGAAACCCAGTCCCAAACTGACAGCTTTTCAAACACCACCGCTCCATTTCAAAGGATCTAAAGCGTTGACTAAACTTCCTCCGACCACAGCGACAAGTTCATCCAACTGTCACCATAGTCTTTACTTCTGTGGTAATTTTTCATCCTTAAAAATTACAGTTTTGAGTCCTAGACGAAACTTTATCCAAACTGAATTACAGGATCAGAAGGAAACTTCTCCACGAGTCAACCAGTGATCTTCCCCAAATGTCCCAGAGCCTCTTGTGTTCATCAAGTCCTCCTCTAGTTATGCTGGAACTTGAAGTGGAAGTTTCCGCCGGACTGAAAGGGATTGAAGTGGAACGGCCAGGCTTGTTCTCCTCCTCCACCCTGCTGGTTTTCGGGGTCCAGGGGATCATCGCCAGCGTCAAACTTCTGCCTCATTTCTAGAAAAACGATTGAAAGAATGGAGAGACATGTGTGAGAGTAAATTAAGGCTAAACAAAATACATAAAGTAGAATCTGTCAAACATATCGAGGGTAACCTGGTGAGCCACTTACGACTAAAACTATATTCAAATTTCCCCCACATTCTCACAAGGCCTGAAATTTTAACTGAAGGTTAACTGTCAAACAAATAATTCAAATTCCTGATTTAATCATCTTCTCCTGCCTATTTTGTTCCATATAAGTCTAATAATGACCTCATACTTAAACCAATCAATTGGTAGGACCACCGGCGATGACCAATTAAGTTCAGTGAAGTGGTGGATCCAAAGAGAATTAGATTTTTGGTGCTAGCAGTTTGACCACTACCTTCTTGCTAAGGAATGGGGTTCTCCATTTAAATGTGCCCCGAGCTGGGCATGGAGTTTGGCTTTGTGACTTAAAGATTGATGGTGTTAACGTAAGCACACGCTCACTGAAAGGTTTAAGCTCCTCTTAAACCTTTCAGTGATTAGATTTGCTAAGGCTAATCCACATGACATTAAATGTCAATCAAACATCAACTAGTGGAAACATTTATGCAAACAGTGATGGAAATACAAAATAATTGCAATTAACTTCAATAATTGTGATCAGATCATTATTTCATAATTGTGAATTCATGGAAGAATGTTTTTGGAATCATTTCCTGACAAAATGTTCACTTGCTGCCAAATAAATCCCACATGCTCGCAGGTAACAGGATAACCAATGCAATTCCGACGTCCCTTGTCAGTGGTTTTAATATTATGGCTTTTCTGAAAGTGTCCACTAAATTCCTTGAACTACACATAATCATCTCTGCTGCTCACCTGGGTCTGTTAGGACCTCCTTCGCTGACGCAATGTCAATAAACCTCTTTTCGGCATTCTTCTTCTCCGACTCAGACTGGAAGTTGTCCGGGTGCCACTGCTGCGCTAACTTCCTGTACGCCTTGATGATTTCCTGCTTATTCGCACTCCTGAGAAAACAAAGTATGAGAGTTAGGTGGATGGATGAATTGAGTGTTTTTTCCTAGTGTCAGTACTGAGAGAAAACACCGTGTTAAGCCAAACTGCTCACCTGCTGACGCCGAGGATCTTGTAGTAGTCCCTCTTACGAGAGACTTTCAGCAGCTTCTGTGCTCGTTCCAGCCCTTCTCTCATTTCCTGGCTGTCATCAAACTCTCTCGCCTCCTGGTAGTCCTCCACCGCTAAAGCATACACAAATCGCAAGATAAATATACGAAAAACTTCAGATTTTTAATCCTAAATACATTTTGTTTTTGAAATAATATCTTTTTTAACCCACATTTGTCTTCCTTCACGACACAATAAAACCCCATATAACAATACATTGACACAAATCTTGGCCAAGATCTATATCACATGTCTTACATGATTTTATTTTGAAGGACAGTAGCCTGTTCCTCACACATCTGAATTTGCGTTATGTCCCAATGGATTTCTGTATTGTTTTTAAATTTCGAAGTAAATAGCTGGAAAGGACTTTTATACATCTATTTTTTTGTAGCTGGGCCAATTCTTTATTCGTGTCTGTATGGTTCTAAAAACCTTCGGGAGGGAGGATTCTTGACTGTTTTATTGACAAACAAGATAAAAGAAAATAATGATAAAGCAAAGAAGGGAGAAAAAAATTGGAAAGTCTCTTTTCGCAAACCTGCTGGAAAATAATTCAGCTTTAGAAAAGTTTACCCGTTCACTTTGGCCTCTGGCGGATTCTTTTATTCATCCAACTGCTGATTATTTTCTCAATGGGTCGTGTTTATTTAACTCTGAAATGTCTGAGGATTATGAAAATACTCATTCTACCTGTTCAAAGGTGTCAAGGATGTCCATATAATTTGAATAATCAATAAATTGACGAAGTCATCTATTACTCTACTTTTCTGGTATTTCTGCTGGTAGCAGATAAATGCTTAGCCATATTAATACTGCAGTTTGATCATGCTGCTTATTTACTTAATAGATAAGCCAAGTTTTGACTGTTTCACTGGTGGTTCTTGTGGGCGGATGTGAGTCCTCCGAGTCCTCTTACCTTTCTCATATTCAAGGTTCAAAATGTAAGCCTCCGCTCGGTCTCGGAGGATGTTGGCGTTTCGGGGGTCTCTCTGGTGAGCCTCTGAACAGGCATCTATCGCGTTATCTACTAAACGTATCTACAAGTGACAAGACAGGAATCATGTGCAGGTAGTTGCATGGAAAAGTTGGATGGCAGCTGATCAAACAAAAGTTAATTCAAAAGAAAAGAAAAAGTTTAAAAAAAGAATTTCTTAAACATTTGATTTGGACTCATAGACGTGTGAGTAACCAGGCATTAGATCCTCTGTATCATTTTGAAAAAATGTTCAGAGTTTTTTCTTTAAGGTGACAAAGCACAGACGATTGTTCTCTTTCTCGCTCTCACCTTGACCAGGCAGAAGCAGATCATCTCTTTGGCCAGGTTGGTGTAGTACGGGACATTGGGCTCCGTCTTCATGGCGGATTCATACTTCTCAATGGCTTCCTCATACCTAATTGTGTTTTAAGAGAATTCAGTCAGTCCTCTTAATTACATTAGTCGTTTTACTTAAGTGGATGACATTTCTATTGTAAAAGGAGGCATAACTCCTGCTCACATGTTATAGATTTATCCTATATGACCCAAAGAGGATCTTGATTTACCAAAGACCAGCTGTCCAGTCCTAAAGATGTACTGACCTCTCCATGTTAATGAACTCTTCAGCTGAGTCCAGCTGCTTGCTGAGTTTCTTCACCTGCTTGTAATGGCTGAAACACTCTTTGTCATCCTGATCCAGTTTCAGACATTCTCGGATGTGACTGCACAGAAACAGAAAAATGGATGTTGTGAAAAAAAAGAGCACATTTTGACTACAGATGACAAACCAAAGGGGTGAAATAGATGATGGCTTTCTTGAAATTCAAATTAACAGTTTGTTTATTTTAGCTATCAGGGCTTACTTAAGTGACTCGTGGTGTTCGCCGAGGCTGTAGTGGAGCATGCTGAGCTTCAGGAAGGCGGCGCGATTGTCGTTACGTAACCGTGTGGTCGGTGTCAGATCTTGGATGGCTTTCTGTGGGTCCCCCAGTCGAATGTAACACTCTGCACGAAGCTCCCGTGATTCAGGATCCCAGGGAGAGATCTGAGGAAACACGTCAACTTTTATAATTAGCGAAAAGATATGCAAACAAATGTGTCTCAGCAGCAATAGCAATATCTCTTTAACTTTTTAAGGCTCCAACAAATGTTATGGACAGAATGGACATTTAATGATCTATAAATGGTGATCTGACTGTTCTAGCTTGCTAGACAAGAACAGTCAGCTTTCACCCATTCACACACATTGAAACAGTGGTCGCAGAGGCCACCATGCAAGGCTGCACCTGCTCATCAGGAGTGGCCAACATTAATACCATTATTCATACATTGACAGAACTGCCATCAGGAACAACTGGGGGTTCAGGATCTTGCAAAAGGATACCTCGACATGTAGACTGCAGAAGCACTGGGATCAAACCAGCGACTTTCCAATAAGTGGCTGAATGTTACAGTCAATCAATTTACAAATTTGAAAAATCTTTTCTTAAATGTCATTAAATGATTAAAGATTGACTGAACAGAAAACACAATTGTGACAACAGCGTGGCATGGAAGGTCTATTAGCACAAAATAAAACATTTTGAAGATAGCAGAGTATAAATTCTGAAACCATCCCTTCCTTCAAAGCTGGAGCATAGAGAAATGCATGTTTTCTTTTTAAGTTCAAGGGAAGAAGGACCTGGATAGGAGTCACACAATAGGCTTTGGAATCACAACACACTTGCAAAACAACATCTAGCGTTCCCAACCGTTTGAACTTCCCACCAACGAGAGGACAATGGCACACATAATAAAGTTTCCAACCTATACAGAAAAGTACTGCCAAGGTTTACATCAGTCATTGAGCACAAGAGAGTTTTTTTCAACCATTATTATGGGTGGATATGTGATATATTATGGGATCTAATCCTACATACAGGTAAGAATGATATTATACCAACAGACCAATTGTAATGGAAAGACTTTAAACTCAAAGCTAAGCTGCAAACATCCTTTTCCACCCCAGAGCAGGGACACACCTCAATGACTCTCTCCAGCACATTGATGGTAGCACTATAGTCCCCTTGATGGTATGCAGCATGCGCCTCCTCCTGCAGCTCCTCCAGCTCGTTTGCTTTCATCAGCTGGTCCTGAGCTTCTTCGTGATCTGGAGAACGATGCAGCTGAAAAATAAAAAAGGGTAGACTACTGTAACCACTTTCATTATTCTGGATGTTTCGATCAAAACACTGCAAGGGACAAGAGGAGCTATTTAGTACCAACATACCACTGCTTCAAAGTCCTCCCTCGCGTCCTGTGAGTTTCCCTGCTTCAATAGAATATTCCCTCTCTGCAACCTGGCCTGAGGGAGCAGGAATATCGAGAGATAAATGGAGATGCAAGAAAACAAAAAAGAGACCCAAGAGAAATAAACAAAATAAAATAATGGGAAACAAAATAAAAAAATTCATATTCTTAATTTAGCCATATTATTCTGAATGTGATTTGCAAATCTTACAGCCAGGAAGTCCGGTTTGAGCTGGATTGCTCTGGTCAGGTCTGGTAGTGCAGATTTGGATTTTCCCATCGCCAAGAACACTGCCGCTCGCTTGTAGAAGGTCAGGTAATTCTTAGAGTCTCCCTCTGCGACAAGACAAGAACAGTAATTTTTTTTGTCTGTGTTAAAAAACATTTAGGCAAGAATGTTAAAGTGTAGTTTTGAAAGAAGACAGACATTAATGGAGCCGGGATGACTGCTAGCAGTAAGAGCATGAATGTGTGTCAGCTTGTGTGTGTCTGCATTTCTATGTGTAACCTTACCCACAGCGGAGTGATAGTGGGACAGGGCTTCGGCAAGCTGACCAGCAGCCAAAAGCTTGCGACCCATCTCCAAGTGGTGTTCAATCTCGACATGAGTGGCCCCCAACACCCCTGTAACACAAAACAGTGTTTTAGCCTCAGTGGCGATATATCAGTGACACAGACAGGGTAACTAAATTATAAAAGTAGATCATATTGTGGCTGTCTGAAAAGGTCTTTAATATTTGCATTAGCAATATGATCACATATTTGTACCATATTGACATCTGGAACAAGCATTTTCAATAATTGGTTGAATGACGTTTCTGCATGTTTAAACTGCAGAAAACACTGACATTTTTATGACCATCAAAATCTAAATTTGTAATTTCACATCCATAAGGTAAAAAAGTATGCTAGATATGTGGAAATATTGGTGCAAATAATTTAATAACAGAACGGCGTGGATTGTTTTTGTGTTTCATAAAAAAGAACAACCTTTCATTTTAAAATACAGCAGAAGAAGCATTAACTGCACAATCTTACTTAAGGCCTTGAACATTACACTTCAACGTATTTCAGATTTTGTGGGTCTAAAATATGGTGATTGTAAATATATTTATATTATACTCTACAGGGTTGGAAATTGTTAACCACAATTTTTCCTTTCAATAGCCAAGAAATCCATCACATCACTGAAGCTGCTGCCACAAACTCCTGGATATAACGCAATGGCAAAAAAAAGTGAATTATGTATTTATCATGGAAAAGGTTACAGCAAAAACAAAGTGAAAGTTCATGGTCATCGATGTCTAAAGCAAACGTTAAACAGAAACCACCATCATGTTGTGTTTTCTGTTGTTTTTTTACATACTGTAGAAAGCAAATGTCGTGACTTGAATTAATGTAAGTATTTTTGTAAAATGTTTTTCATTTGTGAAAAAACTAAATTATTCATAAGTGAAGCATCCTTGGGTTCATAGAAAGGTGCTATATAAGTCCAATTTATTATTATTATTATTATTATTATTAAATGGTCTGTATGAACTACACAACGCAAAAATAAAAAGTTAAAAGATACTTGTTTACCACTAGAGAGTTTGTTTGTGTCAATGAAGGGTTTCTTTGTGTAAAACTGTTAAACCATTATTGGAAATGTTCTATGATTTTAGGTAGAACTACTATAAGTACGATGATATACAACTTACTCCTTAGTTTATCAATTTATTTTTGAGGAGCCTTTAAAAAGATGATGGTGGATGCCAGGAGTTTATCCTCACAAAAAATGTATTAATTAAAATAAATGTCTAATATCGATTAATAGATCAACAGCACACACATATTATTGTTAGGACTGAAATTATCATTAAATTGCCATAAAATAATATTCTTAGTATTTGACATATATGACATTTGACTTGAATGTTGACATTTCATTAAATGAGCTTATCAATTACTGTAAATATAATCAGAAAACATAATCCATAATTTACCGATGCTAATGCTGAAGTAATTTTGACTCCTTCATTTACTTAAGTAAAGTACTTTTGTGCAAGTGCTATAGTTAAGTACAAACCTGAGGAACTCGCATTTTCCATTAGTATTTCCATTGTATACCTTTTTTGTAATCACTTTTTTTGTTTGTTTTTTCCAATAACATAAGACAGATGAGTTTGTCATTTACCATTAACATGAAAAAAGGTTACAAAAATGAAACTCCTGTTGAACTAGTGATATAAGAAAAAAAAAGAGAAACATTTATCATTTCAGACCCCCTCCTACCCCACCCCCAGGGACATTCAAATTCATACTACACTTTTAAATACATAAACACACACATACACACAAACAAATAAAATGAAATTACAAACAAATAAATTAATTAATAATGACAGACTAATTAAAAGGCAATACTAATAATTTAACCGAACAGCGACCGGGAAAGAAAAACCAAAAAACACATCCTGAATAACAAAACGCGGCAACAGAAACATACTTCACTGCACATTTCAACATCATAATGAAAAGTATAATTTGACTTTGTTTAATGCATAACTTAAAGTGTCTATTGTATTTTCTTTGGCTCCGTTAGCTCGGGCAATATAAAGTTCCAGAGAAATAATATCTGAAATGTAATAATCAACTGAAAAATAGGAAGATCATGAGGAGGCTTTCACCTTAAAGCCAACAGTTTTTTGACTGTCGCCTGGCCTAAGAGCAGCAGTGGTCTTTGTGAACCTGTCACCAGCAACTACAGTATCCTCATTCAGAAGTAAGATATTGGGTATGCAACGAACATTTGCTCCAACTATCTCTGATAAAATCTGTGAAACTTTCCACCAAAAAAAATCTTCACATCCAGGCTATACCACATCATATGTACATATAATAATAATAATAATACATTTAATTTATAATGCACTTTACATTTGGATCAAATCTCAAAGTGCTACAAAGTAAAAGCAGATAAAAGCATAAATAAAAAATAAAATAATAACTATATAAAAGCCTTACCAAAAAACTAACAATGTTAATTAAGGTTATAGATTCTGCTAAAAAGGAAAGTTTTAAGTCCTTTTTTAAATGTGTCAGTCGTCTGTGGAGCCCTGAGATGGTCAGGGAGGGC
>VRLP01008427.1:0-16761 GCA_009660295.1 Lophius piscatorius
TTTAAATGCTGTGACATATGGAACACCAGGATTGCCATGGTGGCAGAAAAATATTTTAGCCTTTATCTAGTTATCACGAGATAATTAACTTATCACTAGAAAACAAGCTGCCTTTTTTTCGAGAATAACGAGTCAATTTTTTAAAGACAGTTTTCTCGCATTAATGCCGAAAAGAAAAAAACAGGCCATTTATTGTTATTTTCTGAATGTTCATCATCGATCAGGAGCATCATTACTATATTTACTGATTATTTTATAGACATTTGCGTTTCCGTTATTGATTACCACATCAAATTTATTTAAATCAGGCATAGGCCTTTGAAACTGCTCTCTGTGTACTCGCATCATGGCGGCATCAGAGTGCAATTTTCCATTGGTGGATGAAAGTTTTTCTAAGCAGTTTTAATGAACTTATACTGCTGAGGCTTTGGGTTCTGTGTGTGTTAAGATCATTATTAAGTTTATTTTCTTTTTTCCATCCAGTTTCTCTCATTATTTTTATCATAGTGCTTTGCTTTACATCCGGGTCGTGCTTGCTAGTGTTGTCACTGCAACAGCAATATCAACACCTATTTTCTCGGGATAGAGAGAACATTATCCTTATAAATTTCATACCCATGTAGACCTTAGTGCGAGGAGGGGCTGGAATGATTTGGTGAACGATCGGTTGTATTGTTCCAACACTAGGGGGAACTTCATCTCTAAAGGTTTCAATTCTCCACCGTTCATCCCATTAAAAAATAAATAAATAAATAAAATGTTATTCTTTTTTTTTTTTTTAAACGAAAAACAAAATTTTTCAGGCATTACCTCTTTTTTTATGTGAACCTTTATTTCTGACTGAGTTGAGTGGCGGGTAAGAATGATGGTTCATCTGGCATTGACAGGAAAATGAACATTGATGACATCACATCATCAAGATTAGTCGTCATCTTGTTAAACAGTCGAATATGAGAGTTTCTATAACCAACATCCTCTCATACTCTCTCCCAGTCTAAGGAGGACCAGACACAGGTGGTGTCCAACCTGAAGACGATCTCCATGTCCTCCAGCAAACTGCTTATGGCGGCCAAAGCCCTAACCACCGACCCCAGCTCCCCTAACCTGAAGAACCAGCTGGCAGCGGCTGCTCGGTATCAGGCGTCTCTCTTCCCCTCTTTGTTTTCGAAAACGACTTCTGCTTATTATATTTACATCTCCGTGCTTTTATGTCCACAGGGCAGTGACAGACAGCATCAACCAGCTCATCACCATGTGCACCCAGCAGGCCCCAGGTCAGAAGGAGTGCGACAATGCTCTCAGAGAGCTGGAGGTAAGATCGTCACCAACCACACATGAACTTCAGCCAGATCTTAAACGCCTCGCCTCAGCAGGCACATCGATCCCAGCAGCGAAAGCGAAAGTTTGGCTGTAAAATATCACCTGTGTCCACTAGAGGGAGCTACTTGCACCCACTATAACATTTGGCTGCGACATAAATCCAAGCTTTTTTTATTGGAATCTTGCATAATGCACAGTCAAAAAAAAGGTTAGGCAATTGTTTGATTATTGGCGGTTCGAGGACAAGAAGTTGGTGATAGATCTACAACACATTGTTCACTGATCCAGTCCATACTAGCCTCCTGAAGATGCAAGATTTACTTCATCAAGATTCATTCATACGTCCTTCAATATTAAAATAAGTGCCTTTCATCACATTTCATAGGAATCACTTAAGAAGTTTTTTCTCTAATCTTTGTGAAAGTCAGTTCTGTAATTATTGATACTATTATTATTATTATTATTATTATTATTATTATTACTAGAATACAAATATTGGAAGGAGGACTAATTTCCAGCTTTAGGTACTGGTGCAGCCCGTGCTGACTTTGGTGTGTTTGTGTTCAGTCCGTCAGAGGGATGCTGGAGAACCCGACAGAAGCCATCAATGATGCCTCATACTTTGACTGCATTGACAGCGTCATGGAGAACTCAAAGGTAAAACGCTCTACATATCCCTTCCAATCTGTTGACTTAACTTTGTTCTGCCTCTGTCTCTCTCTCTCTGTGCCTACTTGTAAACCACCACATGTACAGTAGACATAGTTAGGTTTCATTTATGATTCCAGAGCAAAAATTGAAATGTCAAAGATATGAAAACTTCATTTTATATCACTTGTTGAGTCCTGGGGACAAGGACAAACCAGAAAGTGTGTCTTGTGGAGAAAATACAATGATGGGCCTTCTGCTAAATGCATTGATTAATAACCTTGAAAGATCAAGATCAAATGCCTCCATGGGTGACGTTTCATTGGAGAAAACAAGATGATTAGGGTGTTGTAGTGGTGAAAATCTGATGACTTATCCTCTATGCTGCCCTTTTTTTTGAGGAATGTGATGATTTGCTTTTTAGTGTGCCACTCCGGGGGGGAAAACAGGAGATGTGCATTCTAGGGTGTGCTCCTGGTGGAGAAAAATGATAACAAACCTATGAGCACAAGTATTGGGTGCCTTTCCTGTGGAAAAACAATCATGTGTAAAGGCACTAACCGATGCCCTTAAAATTTAGAAATCATGATAAAATTCCCAGAAGTGATGTGATCTGCCAGTGGAGAAAACAAGATAAAGTGCCCTTTACGGTGTTCTAGTGGAGAAAAATATGATGACCTTCCCTGTAGGTTTGCTTTTCACAATCTAAGACCTTTGCTCTTCGATGTACCTTTTCTCTAAAGACAATTTTCTCCATTGAACATCATCATCATCATGTTTAATGGAGAAAACATGATGATGTGCCCTCGAGGTGGCCTTGGCAGTGGAAAATGTGATTATGACCCTCTCAGTGGATAATTCATGATGACATGCCCACTATCGCATTCCTCCAATGGAGAAAACCCGATGATGTGCCCACTCCCTTCCAGAAGACAAAATGGGTGACGTGGTTAGAAAAATGGTCTGTGGTGCAAAATTCAAGGGTTAAGTTGATCTCGGTACCAGTTCTTGACACCATGTGCTGCAGAGACCTGACCTGTTCTGATCTGAAACTGATCTGTTATCTATCATTGTCGAGCATTTCTGTCCTAGGTGATGTTTTCCTTGCGGTTCTGGTTTTGTCAGTGATGGGATCATGATCTTGCTCTGGTTTCCTGATGACAGGTTCTTGGAGAGTCCATGGCAGGGATTTCCCACAATGCAAAGAATTCCAACCTGCCAGAGTTCGGGGACTCAGTCAGTGCTGGATCCAAAGCCCTGTGCGGTCTGACTGAAGCAGCTGCTCAGGTAAGGAATCATGACTCCGGGTCGGACACGTCCAGGCGCGTGTCCAAACAAGCCGCCTCAGACATGCTACTGCAGAACCGACATTCCCTAAAAGCCGGGAGGCTGCATGAAACAAATGGAACGGAATGTAAAAATGTTGTAATAGCTTTTGATTTCGAACCACATGACAGTGAAAATACAAGATATTATAATGTGATTTTACGACACTTACCTCACTTAGTTAAACCCAGGTGACTCCTTTGATGCTCAGCTTTCTGCTCTTCTTAAGAAGAACGAACATGTGTCTTTTAACAGCAGAAAACTAGAACACATTACAACGTTTTTAAAGTCTCTGCTTCGCCTACCTGTCGGTTTCCGAAAAGAGTTTAAGATTTTTTTGTTTTCTGATATTTTATTTTAGAATGTTTAATCATTTTAGGCCGTTTAATATTTAATATTTAATATTAATATTTTAGTCCAATAATATATTATCATTATTATTTTTTTATTTTATTTTATGTCTTGAAATTTTAGTCTATTATTAGTATCAATATTGTTGTGTTTCAGCAATTTGTTCATTTAACATTATATTGTTTTTGTTGTTGTTTTATATTTTGGGATTTTAGTCTGTTATTATTATGTTTCAACGTTTTAGTTCATTACTATTATTATTATTTAATGATTGATTGTTTGTTTGTTATTATTGTTATTGTTATGTTTCAACGCTTTAAAAAAAAAAAATTTTTATGCTTTTAAATTTTAGTCCATTAATAGTATTATTATTTTTGTAATTTTGTGTTTTGATGTTTTAGTCCGCTATTATTATAATTGTTCTTAGTTAATGTTTTTATAGATAATAATTTTAGAGTCTTTGCTGCCTTGGTTTCCTCCGCTGACTTCCGGTCTTTTAAAGTTCCATCATGTAACTGTTTTTGCCGTGTGTGTGGATGAGGGGGGTCAGGTTTTATCGTGTAAAACACTTTGTGTTACTTTAACTATAAAAGTTTGTATAGTTATGATCAATTGAACAAGAATTACTTTGGGAAGGTTTCAGTCTGTGATGTTCTCCTAGAACCGGACCAGAAAAGTGTTTTTATCTCTTCAGGCAGCATATCTGGTGGGAATATCGGACCCCAACAGCTCAGCAGGTCAGAAGGGTCTCGTGGACCCTGCACAGTTCGCCCGGGCTAATCAGTCAATTCAGATGGCCTGCCAGAACCTGGTGGATCCAGCTTGCACTCAGTCCCAGGTACTGACCATTCTGCATCACAACAGGTTCTATAGTCAGCCAACCTCGTATTGTTTGGGCTAACTGGGCTTAATGGGGTTGAAAACCTTGATTCTCCGCCCAGGTTCTGTCTGCAGCCACCATTGTGGCCAAACACACCTCAGCTCTGTGCAACGCCTGTCGCCTGGCCTCCTCCAAAACACCCAACGCTGTCGCCAAGAGGCAGTTCGTCCAGTCCGCCAAAGAAGTGGCCAACACCACCGCCAACCTGGTCAAGTCCATCAAGGTTAGTCCTCTCAGATTCTTCGTCACTGGAGAGGAGCAGAACTCCAGCAGAGGCCCAAATCAAGCACAAACAGACACTAGAGACACTAATCAGCGATGATGTCATCAGTGTAATCCCAGTCTGTAATGGTGTTTGTGGGTCCAGTGGATGGGATGATGGATGGAATGTTGTTCCCTCTGCAGGCTTTGGACGGAGCCTTCAACCAGGACAACAGAGAGAAGTGTAAGGCCGCCACCGGCCCTCTCATAGAAGCTGTGGACAACCTGACAGCGTTTGCCTCCAACCCAGAGTTCGCCAGTATTCCAGCTCAGATCAGCCCTGAGGTACGCCGTCACCTGAACGAGCTCCTCCTGATCATAGGCTAGGAGAACTCGGAGCGTTCTGTGTGTGAGGGCAGGATCAGAACTACCATTCAGTGTTTCACCATCCATATTGATCTCTGCACATCTTCTTCAGGGTCACGCAGCCATGGAGCCCATTTTGGCGGCAGCAAAGACGATGTTGGCGAGCTCAACCGGGCTGATCCAGACGGCCCGCTCTCTGGCCGTCAACCCTAAAGACCCCCCTCAGTGGTCTGTGCTGGCCGGACACTCCCGGACCGTGTCCGACTCCATCAAGAAACTCATCTCCAACATGAGGTAACCTCTGGCTGGACTGACCGCCTCCATCCCAACAGATAATCAAAGTGTGAGAGTTGTTTCATGTGTCGCATGAACACATGGACATCTATTCTTAAGTTTCTGCTGCGCTACTTGAGTAATCTGATTAAAGCCACATATCCTCCTACTGTGCAGAGAGAAGGCTCCTGGACAGAGAGAGTGCGACGACGCCATCGAGGTTCTGAACGGCTGCATTCGAGAAGTTGATCAGGCGTCTCTGGCTGCAATAAGCCAGCAGCTAACGCCCCGAGAGGACATCTCCATGGAGGTAAACACACACACACACACACACACATTCTTGTGGATAAGCCTTAGTGAGGACCGGGTAAAAAGACCAACAATGTGAGGACCGATCGTTCTATCTAATATGCAGACATGAAAATAGTCATTCTGGACACTGTAGAACCCTTATGCGATACACTGTGATCCACTCTTACATTGGTTTGATCATAGAATTTTAGAGAAAATGTTTTTTACCAGCAGAGTGAGCACCAGGACCAGGTCTTTTTTTTTTTCTTCTGCTAATCGTATTCCAGTGATAATAGTTATGACACAAACAGACACACACACACCAAAGCACACACACAATTACACACTATCACACAAACACAAATAAAAAATTCACAGACACACACACAGACGATGCTAACTTGTTTCTAGTTTCTTCCACCTTCAGCGCGTCCAATTTGTCGTCTAAGGTTATTTTTTCGTCCTGCACGCAGTGACCATGGGTCCCACCCAATCTTCCATGGTCGGATGTTATTGTTTATAATCCCGCTGGGTCACGATTCCTGTAGGCTATACTGACTTGTACCTGTGTCTATGTTCCAGACGCTCCATGAGCAGATGGCGGCCTCCGTTAACGAGATCAATAACTTGATCGATCCTGTGGCTGTGGCCGCTCGCTCCGAGGCCTCACAGCTGGGACACAAGGTAAATGTCGCCAAAAAAAACATCTGTGGATTCTAACACCGGTCCACCCTCTTCAGAGTTTCTGTCTGAAATCCTCAGGTCTCTCAGATGGCCAGCTACTTTGAACCCCTGATCATGGCGGCCATTGGCACAGCGTCCAAGATCCTCAGCAGCCAACAGCAGATGGCGGTCTTGGATCAGACCAAAACCTTGACGGAGTCGGCGCTGCAGATGCTCTACACGGCCAAGGAGGCGGGAGGAAACCCAAAGGTACGAACGCCAGAGTCTACTGCCAGATAAACGGGACGTGGCCCTATGTCCCAGAACCAGGTTCTAATGAAGAAAAGTAATAACAGAAGATAGAGAAAGATGTTAAAGAACCAAATAACCACCGAAGAAGACCAAGATAGATTCTTGGATGGGAGGGGCTTGGGGTTGGAGAAGTGTAATGAAAAATGACTGTATTTCATATACTGCACCTTTAATGTCTAAAGTCTGGTTCAATCCTTCCCTCCTCCAGGCGGCCCACATGCAGGAGGCCCTGGAAGAGTCGGTACAGATGATGAAAGAAGCTGTGGACGACCTTGGCGCCACTCTGGCTGAGGCCGCCAGCGCAGCAGGCGCCGTGGGCGGCATGGTGGACTCCATCAATGACGCTATCAACAAGATGGAGGACTCACCCTCGATGGAACCAGAAGGGACCTTCGTGGATTACCAGACCACCATGGTCAAGACTGCCAAGGCCATCGCAGTCACTGTACAAGAGATGGTGAGTCCATCACAAATATTCTGATCTGTCTGAGGTGGAACCCCAGCCATTTAAGATCCGGCATACAACTTCCCCGTCTCACCTGCTACAATGGGGAGGCGGAGCTCAGGGTGTCTCATAGGACCCTAAAGATGGTCAGCTATGCCTGGGTCAGATGCTGGAGGTCAATAGCGGTACTGATGGCTAATCAGTGGTCTGACCTGGGTATAGTGGCAAAAACTTTAGAACCATGGAGTACCTGGTTCCTCTGAGGACATTGATTAGGTGAGGTCTTGGACCCAAAACAATCTCAACCCATTTAACATTAAATAGGTAAGATACTTGGTTGGATTCGTGGGTGTGGTGAATATCTGCATGGATTCCTGTTATTGAAGTCATCAGACCAGAGACTTTCTGCAGAGGTGCATTGTGGAACCTGTTTGTATCAGATAATCTGATGTGAAAACATTAGATAAGAATCAAAGGACTAAAGATTTGGGTTTATGTCTCGATTAGAAAAAAACTAAATGTTAATATAAACCTGATATCTTAAAAAGCACTGAAGTGTCAGAACTTTTCATGAACTTAAATGAAAATATTTACAGTCTTCTTTGACTTAAATAAGACAAACACTTCCAGAACTTCTATTTCAGTTTATTTTTTATTTGATGTTTTAAATGGAGTAAACCCTTAAGCAGACCCAAAACCCTTAAACGGGCCAAAAGCCCTTAAGCGTACCCATAATCCTTAGACGATCCCTAAACCTTTAAACGGACCCATAATCCTTAAACGGAATCTATGTGAATGTCATGTTTCAGTCTGAAGTTTCTGTTTCTGTTCTTATGATGGTGTCATCAGTGCTTTTACTGATAGAATACTGCCTCTTCTCTCTTAAGGTGACCAAGTCCAACACTAACCCAGACGATCTTGGAGGACTGGCCAACCAGCTCACCAATGAGTTTGGAAACCTGGCCAATGAGGCCAAATATGCAGCAATGACGGCAGAGAACCAGGAAGTAAATAAAATCCGCCAGTATCAGTCAGAGAGACTCCTTCCAGTCCTTGACGGTGGTTTGCCTCATGTTCCTGCTGGTTATTCTGTTTGTTTGCAGATTGGTTCTCACATCAAGAAGCAGGTGGGCGTGTTGGGTTTCAGCTGCACAGGACTGGTGACCAAGGCTGGAGCTCTGCAGTGCAGCCCCAACGACTCATTCACCAAGAAGGAGCTGATTGAAAGTGCCCGCAAAGTCTCTGAGAAGGTAACTCTCTTTCTGTTCTTTTTGTTTGGGTCATTTCATGAGTTTATCAAAGAGTAACAGTGAAAAGATGACAGGAGAGAGGATTTAGTGTTCTTCATCATTGGGTTGTGGTGTCGGGTTAGTATTCTTCATCATTGGGTCGTAGTGACGGGTTAGTATTCTTCATCATTGGGTCGTGGTGATGGGCTAGTATTCTTCATCATTGGGTCGTAGTGACGGGTTAGTATTCTTCATCATTGGGTCGTGGTGGGGACATAGTGATGGATTAATCCATAGTCCAGGTGTTGGCCTTACGCCGTCAGATGGAGATGTGTCTTTATTGGTTAAGAAATTCAAACAGAATGTTACAGAACCAAACCTTTTGGTTGTGGAGTTTTCACAATTTTCTCCATACAAACTCACACTTCCTGTCACATGGGTCTGGTCTTCTTCTCGCAGGTCTCCCACGTTTTGGCGGCCCTGCAGGCAGGCAACCGTGGCACCCAGGCCTGCATCACCGCCGCCAGCGCCGTGTCCGGAATCATTGCGGATCTGGACACCACCATCATGTTCGCCACCGCCGGCACCCTGAACAGAGAGAACGCAGAGACCTTCGCCGACCACAGGTACCAGTGACCCCACAGTGACCCCACATTGATGATGTAACACGTCCAACGATTAATGTTAGTAACTTTGCCGGATTTTCTAGAATCAATAATCCTGGTGTCAGTTTGCTCACGTTCGCCTCTGCCGGAGGTAATTATGGTCTGTCCAGATCAGGGCTGCAACGAATAACCGACAAAAATCGATTCTGAAATTAGTTGTTGACAAATTTAATCGCCGATCAGTCGGTGACTCCATCGGATGTCGCGTTATAAGAAGGAAGTAAACAATAGCGCCATGGCGACAGAAAACATCAAAGGTGTGGGAGTATTCATCCCTCAACACGGCCATTAAGTTTTGTAAACTTCAAGATTTGTAAAGCTGACCTGTCCTGGCGTGGAGCACGTCAGTAATACTGGAGCGTCTGAAGCGGAGACACGTTGGCTATAATAGACGATGAAGCAGGTCTCGTTTTGAATGGCGTGTACTTAAGGTCTCTGTTGGGTTTAACGTGACTTTTTAAATAGAGTGAATTGTTAATGAGGTCCAGAGTACCAAATAACTATTATTAAATCACGTTGATACACTTTTGGTTAGAAATGTGCCCCAACTATAAATTCAGACGCGTCACATCGCTCATGGTGATGTTTCACGTTACTGCTGAAAGTGTGTTACGTGGGCGTGGCGTATGTGGGGCTGCATCCAACTCGCAAACCATTTAGCCTAACGTACTTTTTAACCCTTGTTTATTTTCCTAAATTTACACAGATGTTTGATTCAATTCCAGATAAAGTTCTGTATTTTTTATATATATATATTTTCTACTATTTTATTTATTTCTACATTTTATTTACCTTTTGTAACTATATGCCGTCATGTGATGCAACATGAAAGGACTAAATTTCAGTTCAGCAATTATACTGTTGTTATAACACCTGTTTGTTTTAACAGTCCGTTATAAATGCAGTAAAGTTCATTAAAAGACATTTTGGAAAGAAGAATTCATATTTATTGTTTTTATTGTTAGTTGGCATGTGCCTTAAAAAAAACAAAAGTTATATTCAAAAGCTGATATAAATAAGAGCCATTTAGTTTTTTTTAATCTTTACTTAACCTTTATTAAACCAGGAGGAAAAGGAAAAATATCGATAGATTAATTAGATATCAGATTAGTCAGTGGCCGAACATAGAGGTCCATTAACGATCCAGATCAAGAAGAACCAAGTTGTGTTCAGTTCAGAGCATCGCCAGGAGATGGCGCTCTCTACGCAACAATCCAGTCACACTCACTTTGGTAGGAACAGGAGTCACTGAGATTTAGAGTTGGTGCCACTTCATGCTGCTTGTGTGATAATCTTAGGTTTGGATCCAAGATCAGAATTTTGAATATTTCATCTTTACATGCGTTTCTTCAAACAAAAGCTAAATATGGTTTCAAATATCAAACGGACGCCGGCACAGACACACATGCAGGATCTGATCTTTTCACACCCGTCCTACTGGGTTAGTTATCGGTGGGGCAGGCAGGACAAACCGGTACCAGACCTCTAGAATCTCTGTAGAAAACGGACTTGAAAGGCTTTCAGTATCGCCACTGGAAAATTTTTGAAAAACACAAACTTTCGACCGTTTTCCAACCTGTGTCCAGTTATATCCCTGATAAGTCTGAATATTGTGGACTCAGTATACTACCATGTGTCAATGTGTGAACCTGGCAGTACCACGGTAGAACCAGAACCAGAAGTTCCGCTGTGACAGCTGCTTGTGACGTTCCTTTTGTGCAGAGAATACATCCTGAAGACGGCCAAGGCTCTGGTGGAGGACACCAAGGGGCTGGTGTCCGGTGCCGGAGCCAGTCAAGAGAAACTGGCCCAGGCTGCTCAGTCCTCTGTGACCACCATCACCAAACTGGCTGACGTGGTCAAACTGGGAGCTGCCAGTTTAGGTTCTGAAGACCCAGAGACTCAGGTACGCATTATCTTTACTTTGTCTATTGTACCTATGTCTAGGTATAAAAATGTTTTTACAGCAATTTGAGTTCTGTTCGGCCCCACGATGTGGCCCCCTCTGAGATGAATCCGACACCCTCGGGTGAGAGGGTCAGATATTGCCGGAACACATAATGACATCACAAGCTGTTTTGGGGAACCTCACGATATTAGGCAGTTTTTTTTTTTCCATTTCATTTTTGTAATTTTTTGAGTAAAAAGGAGAACATTAAGGGTAAGGTAGTAGAGTACTACAGACATGTGGTTCTAATGTTATGGCTGACTGGTTGCGTGTGCCCTCTGCAGGTGGTCCTCATAAATGCAGTGAAAGATGTGGCCAAAGCTCTGGGGAACCTCATCAGTACCACCAAGGCAGCGGCAGGAAAACCGTACGACGACCCCAGCATGCTGCAGCTGAAGAGTTCTGCCAAGGTGAACACTCGGGTTCGGTACCGCCGGGGGATTTTTTCTACGTGATGTTCTGTGCCTGTTGCGAATAAACTGCAAAATTTTGACGACATGTGCACACAAAAATTTTAAATCATCTCAATCGTATATGACCTTTGACCTCAGCCTGACAGTAGCCACACCTTAGACGGTTTCCATCAGCACAAAAACTGTTTTCTGATCTCTTCCTCAGATTAAACATCGTTTTAACGTCAGTCGTGAATCTGCTCAATGATATCAAACGACAGTTTATTTGAACATTTTCAGGGTCTGATAATTGTTTACGTAGATCGTCCACAAACCTGAGACACGTGATTATGTCTCGTCTCATACACGGGTTATATGGGGGACATAAAGGAATCGTAATCTATGGAGGAAAATGATTATTTTCTATTTATTTATTCAATTTTTTTCTTTATTTCTCCATTTATTTCCATATTTATGCATTTCTTCATTTCTATATTTCTATATTTCTCTGTTCGTATGGTAATGAGGATCATTTTAAATTATTTATCCGTATGTCATTTTCGGTCCTCCAGAGAAAACTCCAAAACTTTTTCATGGATCATTTTATACCCACATAAACTTTAGTGCGAGGAATGACTGGAATGATTGTGGGGAAAGGTCTGTTTGGATATTTCCGACACTAGGGGGAATTTTATCTCCAAAAATTTTCAGGCCATAATTTCTCAACCGTTGATCCGAAATTTGGTGCGTATTAATCCATTGAGTCTAATCTGCGGTCATGTGATCCAACCCGGCTGCTGTAGGTGATGGTGACCAACGTGACGTCCCTCCTGAAGACAGTGAAGGCGGTGGAGGATGAAGCCACGAAGGGCACCAGAGCTTTGGAGGCCACCATTGAACACATCAAGCAGGAGCTGGCTGTGAGTAAATAATGTTGGGGAGAAATGTTCCATCACTGCTCCAACCAGTAGATTCTGTAGTCCAGAACTGGCTGAAACCAGTTGACTTAGAATTCTGGTCCGACAATTCCCGGAACCCCTCTGACTCTAATCTTAAACGTATAGATTGATATTGTTTTCATGACCTATCTACCCACCTGGGTCCTGCAGGTGTTCAGCAGTTCTGACCCGCCAGCGAAGACGACGACACCGGAAGAGTTCATTCGTATGACCAAAGGAATCACCATGGCGACAGCGAAGGCAGTGGCTGCTGGGAACTCCTGCCGTCAGGAGGACATCATCGCCACAGCCAACCTCAGCAGACGGGCCATCGCTGACATGCTGCACTCGTGCAAGGTACACCGCCACCACGCATGCTCCAGGCCCGCTCCAGGCCCGCTCCAGGCCCACTCTAGGCCCGCTCTTCAAACGCCTCATTCCTTCAGTCACAGGCTGCAGATACTGTTTATCATAATTACATCTACATCTGCACCCCCTTTGATTATATCAGTAATCGGCCGATCAGACCCGCTTGAATCCGGTTGTAGTCATGCGTAGCAAGCAAGCACCTAGCATGAGCTAGCATGAGAAAGAAATCTCGCAACCTAGAACCTCAATAAGAACAAAATATTGGATATCTTAAACTCTGAAAACGTTTGGCACAAAGAACTTAGTCACATTCTTCAAAATTAAATCACCCCGAGGAACATAGCAAGTTAAGCTAGCGTTAGCTGAGCAGCTCAAGCTAGCGGGAGCTCAGAGCCAGCCACGAGCGGTGAAGTCCTTCAACAAAGCCAACATAGAACATATAACAGAAACTCATCCAGTTGGTTAAAAGACATTTGGAACATTCATTTCAGCAGGTTAGAACACAAACACATTATGAATGGCTGAATCCTTCAAAATAAGAGCACTTAAAATACATTACTCATTATGATTTTAAACTATAAAGAATTATTATCCTGTGTTTCAGCAGGAGAAATCCTCCTGGAGGTTTTTATTAGGACTGACTGTTATTATTATTTATGAATCTGGACTCTGGTTGAGATGATGGTTCTGTCTGCTCGTTCAGGAAGCTGCCTATCATCCTGAGGTCAGCAACGAGGTCCAGATGAGAGCTCTGCGCTACGGCAATGAGTGTGCGTGTGGATATCTGGGTCTGCTGGAACACGTGCTGGTGGTAAGACATCACACACACACACACACACACACACACATGAACTACACACTACTGCGCTACCTGTGTGTCCTGGTTTCAACAGTAGCCGAGAACAGACCGAGTGAACACTGGATCTAGAAGAACTTTTATAAGTTTTTATTTTGAAGTGACAGGAAGGTGATTCTGAAGAAGAAGAAGAAGAAGAAGAAACGCAACACTTCTGAAAACCAACGAAGAAGAGACATTTTAATAAGGTTTGCTGGAGAAGTGATTCGTGTTTTGATAAGAAGAGGATCGAACTTACTGTTTAGCACGAGACGAAGCGGCGGATGAGGAAGCACGATGACCCGACCTGATGGGGAGGTCATTCAGAACGGCCATATTCCTGTCATCTAAAAATATATAATATATAATATTATAAATAATATATAAGAAATCAGTCAATAAATATTTTCAGAACTATTTCCTCCCAAAGAAACGTCATCTTTAGACGGAACAGCCGATGACATCATTTTAACACTCCTGTGGAGTGTCAGGTAGGGAGGGGTGAGCTGATGTGTGATACAGGTTGAAATCTGGAACTCGACCTCTAGATGCCGCTAAATGTCACACACTGCACCTTTAAAGTTTCATATTTCCTTAAATCTCAGCAGAGCTGGCTAAAGTAGAAGTACAGGTTCTGTGTGAATATGGACTCTGGTCCAAGTAGAAGTATCGAGTCACTTTTCTCAAGAACATTTCTACCTGTAAGAATGTTGGGTTACATGTGACTTTGGAGCCGTGTGATTGGCCGGTGCCGGGATGCGTTCGGGTTCAGTCTGTGTCCTGAACGAGCCACAGTGGATCAGGGTCGACAGGTGCCGGGATTAAAGCGGGCTAAGCCCGGCAGCTCAAGAGCATTCATGTGCTGACACCAGAGGACGTCACCGCGCCGGAGAACCCCTCACCCAAACACAAATACATCTCTGCAGGAGATCCACCCCTCTGGTCAAAATGTCTCACCCCGCAAGACGCCAAAAGTCAAAGAACCATGACCAGCGGGTCAAGTTCTCATCAGACCACAGGTCCAGGTCTACACCGGCTGGGAGATGTACTGCAGTTTAACATAAAAGTAACACAGATATTATTAAAAGTTTAGTTTAAATCAGAATTCCTTCTGACACCTTTCTATCAGAACCAGCATGAACTTTCCTGCAAATTGTGCAACAGTAGCTCCTCTGTAGGCTCAGAAAACACGGGGTCGTTTGACTCCATGCAGAAATAAGACCTGTCATCATTCCCTAGAGGTCTTTGGTAGGTCCTGACCACTGCAGACCAGGAACACACAACAAGACCTGCAGTTCTGGAGATGTTCTGACACAAGTGCATGTAACATCAATTGTACACCTGCCGCCTAATATACCCCACCCACTGGCAGGTAACCAGATAATCAATGTTACTAATACTTCGCTCAGTGGTTATAATGTTATGGCTGATCAGTGAAGGTTTTTCGATCCGTTCATTTTTTGGGAGAAATTAAAACTCCATGGGTAAGACACCACATTTTTCACAAACCTCTATAATTAATGCACATTGTTAGAGATTTATCTGAATCTGTTGACACATGAGTGAATATAAACATCTTTAACAAACATCTTTAACAAACATCTTCAACAAACATCTTCAATAAACACATTCAACAAACATCTTCAACAATCATCCTTAACAAACATCTTCATCAAACCGCTTTAACAAACACAGTAAAATTCTTAAACAAACATCTTCAACCAACATCTTCAACCAACATCTTCAACAAACATCTTCAATAAACACATTCAAATTATTCAATAAACATCTTCAACAAACATCTTTAACAAACACAGTAAACATCTTCAACAAACATAGTAAACATCTTCAACAAACATCTTCACCAAACATCTTTAACAAACATCTTCAACCAACATCTTCAACAAACATCTTCAATAAACATCTTCAATAAACACATTCAAATTATTCAATAAACATCTTCAACAAACATCTTTAAGAAACACAGTAAAATTCTTAAACAAACATCTTCAACCAACATCTTCAACCAACATCTTCAACAAACATCTTCAATAAACACATTCAAATTATTCAATAAACATCTTCAACAAACATCTTTAACAAACACAGTAAACATCTTTAACAAACACAGTAAACATCTTCAACAAACATCTTCAACAAACATAGTAAACATCTTCAACAAACATCTTCACCAAACATCTTTAACAAACATCTTCAACCAACATCTTCAACAAACATCTTCAATAAACATCTTCAACAAACATCTTTAAGAAACACAGTAAACATCTTTAACAAACATCTTCAATAAACACTTCAACAAACATCTTTAACAAACATCTTCAACAAACATCTTCAGCAATCATCTTTAACAAACATCTTCATCAAAACTCTTTAACAAACACAGTAAAATTCTTAAACAAACATCTTCAACCAACATCTTCAACCAACATCTTCAACAAACATCTTCAACAAACATAGTAAACATCTTCAACAAACATCTTCAACAAACATCTTCAACAAACATCTTCAACAAACACAGTAAACATCTATAAAAAAAAAAGAAAGGTTGGTATTAAATTTTGTTGACCTTTTCCCTCCACAGGTCATCCAGAAGCCGTCTCACGATCTGAAGCAACAGTTGTCCAACTACTCCAAGAGGGTCGCAGGCTCCGTCACTGAGCTCATCCAGGCCGCAGAGGCCATGAAAGGTATCTTAACCTTTGACCCCCTACAACAGCAATGTCAGTAGAAGAAACTAGGAACAAGGACTGAAGCTTTCAGTTGATATTCATGTGGGCGTGTCCACCTGTCAGAGAACCTTCTGCTTCTACCTCATCACATGACTGTCCCTCAGTCGTACTCGTCCTAACTGAGGGACAGGAATGTGGTCATTGTCCAGGTTCACGCGGTGAAAGAGTATCTCAGGTGTTGGTGTTGTGTGTTCGTCAGAATTCAGAATTTTAGATTGTATACCAAGAAGCATCCATGCTAGTTATTGTCATTTACCCTTCTATTTTTATACATTTACCTTGTCTATCAGGCTCTTAGTCTTGACTTATAAATTAGCTTGTGACGGGATTCAGTGTAAACAGAGAATTAAAAACTTTCTTAAACCTGTTGCTGTTAATATCGATGTCGTTTTTACCCATTTAAAGGTAACAACACATGTTCCTACATAGAGTGTAGGGTAGGGCTTGAGTACTAGACCAGAGATCAGTAGGGTTTAAGTACTAGACCAGAGATCAGTAGGGCTTGAGTACTAGACCAGAGATCAGTAGGGTTTAAGTACTAGACCAGAGATCAGTAGGG
>VRLP01008428.1:0-16760 GCA_009660295.1 Lophius piscatorius
TTCCCTTCATTGGCTTCCCATCTCCACCAGGATTGATTATAAGATCTCTCTCCTCACTCACCAGTGCATCCATGGTAACGCACCCCCCTACCTAAAAGAACTGCTCACCCCACTGTCCTCAACACGATCCCTCCGTTCTACCCACTCATACCGCCTCCTCCTTCCCCAGACTAAGCTCAGCACCATGGGTGATCGGGCCTTCTGTTCTGCTGCCCCTCGTCTGTGGAATGCCCTCCCTGACCATCTGAGGGCTCCACAGACGACTGACACATTTAAAAAAAGGACTTAAAACTTTCCTTTTTAGCAGAACCTATAACTTTAAATTAACATTGCTGCTTTTTGGTCACATTATTATGTAGTTATTATTATATTTTTTATTGATGCTTTTATCTGCTTTTATTTTGTAGCACTTTGAGATTTGATCCAAATGTAAGGTGCTTTGTAAATTAAATTAAATATTATTATTATTGGGTGAGAGGTGGGGTACAACCTGGATGTGTCGCCAGCGCATGGCAAGGCTGAAACATACAAACAACAATCATTTTCACCGATGGACAATTTAGAGTAACATGTTTACCTATAGTATAATGTATTTTTTTTTAAACTGGGGGACAAACATGGAACGCACAGAGAAAACCCATGTAAGCACACGGAGAACATGGACACTCGAAACAGAGAGACCCAAAGGCAGAGGTGGATTTGCGACCGGAACTTTTTTGCTGTGAGGCAAACATAATAGCCATGGCGCTTTTGTGACCAAGTATTGGAAATCAACCACTGCAGGTCATTGGTGCAAATTAATTGTAATGACATCCGATGTCGGCATCTGACATGCTCACAGGTTGGTCATGAGAGGGCTTCATCAACTGCAATAGCTATTAATGGCTGTTTAATCATGTTTGAGCTGACATCACACTTAAACAAGAAGAGTCCCCATTGGCCTGAAGAGATAGAATTAAAAATATAGAAATGCCAGAAAAGCCTATTTCTCAGCATTAACAGAAGAAAATGCAAACCTTGAGCACTGTAGTCAGGCTGAACGAGAGCCAGATCTCTATTGACCCACATATTCATCTAACCCTCAGCTGTAGCGACTTTATGTGCTTCTTTAATGATAAAATTCTACTTATTTGAGACAAAATTCTTGACCTCCTACCCCCAACTGGTAATTAGTAGTGACATAAACAAAGTTGCAGGATCTGATAAAAATCTAGAATGTTTCTCTCCTACTGAATTTAGAAAACTAAATACTACATTTCTTGTCTGTCTCTCCAAGACCCCATTCCAACTAGGACCTACCTAAAGAATGCATTCCAAGGACCTGTCTCCTAGATCATTAAGTAGTTGTAATCACTATTCTTGAAGAAGAGGTTATCTAACCATCCATTCCTCTCCAAAATTCTGGAGAACGCAGTTATAAGTGTGAAGTTTTACAGTAGTTTATTTGAGGATTTGCTGTCATGCTTTAGAGTGTATCATAGCATAAAGATAACACTGGTCAAAGGTACAAATGACTGTCTGGTGTTAGATGAGGGACCCGTCTCTGTTCTGGTTTCATCAGCTCTTTGAGCCGCATTTAATACCACTGACAAACACATACCACTGCATAGACTGGAAGATTTGATTAGCATTATAGGCTCTGCATTAAGCATGTTTAAGTCGATGCATGAGTCACATTATGTGTTGATTACTGTACCTCAAAACAAAAAACAAGACATCTTGCTGACTCTCTTCAAACCATTAAATCTGCACCTCTTCAACCTGGTCTATTCAGACAGATCTCAAACCTGTTAACTTATCTTTATCTATGACCACCATGAAAGGCACCTGTTAATTAAACTCTGCCTCCTGAGCAGTGGATTAAAAGGCTAAACATATGCGGCTCCTTCAGCAGGAGGAAAAAAAACTCAAGGTAATTGGGGGGGGGGTTGTGTCAGGACAGGCATCCAGTTTAAAACCTCCGCCAAATCAATATTTTCATATCCGATATCCACTGATTTTTATAAAGTCTCACAGGCTGACTGGCCAACTCAGATTATTTTTTCCTTCGAAGTTTAAAAATCATAATGAGTAATGTATTTTAATTGCTCGTATTTTGAAGGATTGCAGTGGAAGTAACAAAGCTTGTGTATGTATCATACACATAAAAATTAATGTAATTAATTATTTTGATTTATTTTATTGAATCAAGTATCAAGTTATCAAGATAAATAGTCATTATTATCCATAACCGTTTATCCTGTTCAGGGTTACGTGGGGCTGGAGCCTATCCCAGCTGCCATTGCAAATTCTGGAACTAACGTAGGCGATCCTCACATTTAGACATGCCTGGGAAAAGAGCAAAGGAAGGCTTTCATGAGGCATTTTTTTCAGATGCCATAATTTCCTCAACTGGCTCCTTTCAACGTGAAGGAGCAGGGGCTTCACGCCGAGCTCCCTCCGGATGTCTGAGTTCTGCACCCTACCCCTAAGGTTGAGCCCAGCAATCCTACCAAAGAAGCTCATTTCAGTCACTTATAACCTTGACCACATTCTTGGGAGACTACCCAGAGCTTATGACTATAGGTGAGGGTTGGAATGTAGATGGACCATTACACTGAGAGCTTTGACTTGCGACTCATCTCTTTCTTCACCCCAACAGATGGATACAACACCCAAATCACCGATGAAGCCACACTGGACCGATTGTCATCTCATGGCCCAATGTCCATGTCTTGCTCTCTCTCAAGAGCAGGACACTAGGATACGTAAACTCCGTCGCCTGAGGCAGCAATTCAACCCCAAACCCAATGTTACAATCCGCCATTTCCTGGCAGAGAATCACGACCTTAGATTTGGAGCTGCTGACTCTCATACCGGCTGCTTAACACTCAACTGCAATCCGCTCCAGTGCTGCTGATGAAACCATCAGAACCACATTGCCTGCAAACAGCAGTGATGTAATTCTAAGCTCCCCAAACAGGCTTGGCAGAGTCCAACTCTCACTGAAAATGTCTCTGATGTTCTGCTGAGGATATAGACAACTCTAACTTCAATTATACATGGACCGGATGGCTCGTAGCAAAGGCCCCAGTTCGTATACTCCCATCGTACCCCCCACAGGACTCCAATGGGGGACAAGATCATTGGTCTTCTCCAAATACTCAAAGCACATATAGACTGGATGGGCAAATTCCCATAACACCCTGAGCAGGCCTGTAACTAGGGTAGCAATTTATATTTGCAGTTATCAACAAAAACTGATGATGAAATTAGTTGTCAACAAATTTAAGCGCCACAGTCGCTTACCGGTGGCACCAGACAGCGCCTCTGACAGCGCGTGATGAGAAGGAAGTAAACAGTAGCGTCATGGCAACGCCATCACGAAAAAAAACATCCAAGTTGTGGGAGCCTTTCTTCCTCAACACGGCCAAAAAGGTTGTAAACAGCAAGATTATAATTATAATTATAATTATAATATTATAATGTTATTCTGTAATATGATCTTTGCTGCTGTAACAGTCCAATTTCCTATTGAGCTAGCTAGCTCAATGTTAAAAGGAATGTACTTCACATTTCTGTTAGATTTTAATATTACTACAGTGAAATGTGGTGAATTGTTAATTAGAATAAAATAAGTTAAATCAGTTCATTAATCGTATCAATAACCGTTAGAATTATCGAATATCCAAATAGCTGTTAGTTGTGGCCCTACTTAAGAGTAAAAAGTTTCCAAGGCTCAACCATTCCTAGGCTCCGGAATCAGCATTGTTCCTCCTGAAACTGAGGTTTTGACATACGGTCAGAGCATCCTTTCCAGAAACCTCGAGTAACTTACCGACTACTTTCCCAGGAAGGCTAAGAACTGTGATTCACCCATAAATGGAACACACCCTCCGATCCCCCTTTTTAGTGAGTTGGATTTATTTACATGGTTTTAACCCTTTAATTAACGTACTCTTTACATGATGCCCCTGATTTTTGAGTAACCAGCAACAAAGAAAAATTAGATTTTGCATATATAACAATCTAAGTATTTTTTAAATGAACACAGTATAGAATATATTAATGATTAGTAATAACTGTGATTAAAATACATTTTTAGATTTTGTGTAGTATTAGATTTTATTAAAAGAAAAGGTCTTTGACGGGTAATTAATTAATGAATTGGGACATTTTTGTCCCCAAGATACAATGAGGAACAATTTAATTAGCGAGTGATTTATTGACTTATGGCATCTGATGCTGACATGTCAAAATTCCCCAAAATACATGACATTTCCAAAGTGTATGCCGATTACACTATTACAGTAAAAACTATTAGAAGAAGTAAAATCAGATGTCCCTACTGAGGCAGAGGGGTGGAGAAATGCTTAGAATCTTTGGAGCAAAGATAAGAATCTATTACAGTCATTTATCTCTCTGGTGGATCTGTTAGGAGATAAAATGGCTCGAGGTTCTTCTGCTGCTATCCATATTGTAGAAGGTGAAAAGGGGGTTATTTCTAAGCATTCTTTCTAGACTTATTGATGTTTAATCTGCTGTAAATAGTTTTCTCCCCTCACAACCAACAGAATGCACAACAGTTTACTCTCATATTCAGGCCCTTCCCTCCGTCATATTACATCTTCAAAAAGAGGAAACCAGGAGGGAGGAACATCCTGTCAGGAGGGCAGGGTCAGGAAAAGACCAGTTGAGTTTATGCCTGTACTGAGTCACAGGAATATTCCAACAACCAAGCCTCTTCCAGGAAAAGGAAAGTACTGTCTGAAAGATATTATCAAATTAAATGTTTTAATTTTCTGTGTGCACACTGACTACATCTCAGTAATCTTTTCGTTTTTTTTACCATTTTTTCCCCCTGTCAATCTAGTTTCAGAGCTTATACAGCATATATGCATATTACTCAACAAAATGTGAAGCGTGATCAGGATTGCTCAGATATCTAATCAAGTAAGAATACACAAAGTGCTTTACACAAAAATTGCGAAAAAAGATTGCATTAGAGACAATAAGAAACAACGGGTTACTGTGGCAAGTGCTTCACACTCACACATTGACTGCTTGTTTTCATACAGTTAATCACTCCAGATTCATTCTATTAAAACAGTTCAGGTTCATATGGTGAAACAGTCCTGGTTCATGCAGTGAAACAGTCCGTGTTCATACAGTGAAGCAGTCCGGGTTCATACAGTGAAACAGTCCAGGTTTTAACAGTCAAAAAGTCCAAGTTCATATGGTTAAACAGTCCAGGTTCACACAATGACAGCTCAGGTTCATAGTTAAAACAATCCGGGTTCATACAATGAAACAGTCCAGGTTTTAACAGTTAAAACAGTCCGGATTCATACAGTGAAACAGTCCGGGTTCATACAGTGAAACAGTCCGTGTTCATACAGTGAGATAGTTTGGGTTCCTACAGTGAAACAGTCCAGGTTTATACAGTCAAAAAGTCCAAGTTCATATGGTTAAACAGTCCAGGTTCACACAATGACACAGTGACAGCTCAGGTTCATAGTTAAAACAATCCGGGTTCATACAATGAAACAGTCCAGGTTCTAACAGTTAAAACATTCCTGGTTCATAGAATGAAACAGTCATGGTTCATACAAATGAAACAGTCCAGATTCATACAGATAAACAGTTCAGGTTCATACAGTTAAATAGTATGAGCTCATAGTCAAACAGTCCAGATTCATACAGTTAAAACAGTTTGGGTACATACGGTTAAAACAGTCAAAATTCATACAGTTAAAAAGTTAATTAGGTAGAAATTAGAACTTAAATATTTATATTGTATTACTCTTCTAAAAATGGTGGCTACCTGGGTTGGACAAAAATTACTCCCAACTGCTAATAGTGGAATTCAGCAATTTAACACGATTAGCATACCTAATCTGAGGAAACACTTGTTAGAACACTGAAGCTAACATAAGGACATCGAACCTGAGGAAACCTGTGAATAAACATTGCAGCTAACGTTAACACATCTAATTTGAAGAAACACATTGTTAAACAGTGAAGCTAACGTCGGTACAGTTACCTAAGAAGCACCTGGTTAATTGGCGCAGATAACATTAGTAGGCCTAAGTTTAAGCAGAAACAGCTGGTTAAACGCTGCAGCTAACGTAACTACATCTAGCGTTAAAATAACCTGGTTAAACACCGCAACTAACAACGGTATTTCTAACCTGAAAACCACCTGGTTAAACACTGCCGCTAACGTCGGTACTTCTTACCTGAGAAGCATCGGGTTAAGTGCCACAGTTAACGTTAGTACGTCTTACCTGAGAAACACCTGGTTAAATACTGCCGCTAACGTCAGTGCATCTAACCTTAGAAACACCTGGTGAACCATAGCAGCTAACGTTAGCGTGTCTAACCTGCAGCTAACGTTAGTATGTCTATCTTATGAGACATCTGGCTGAGCATTGCGGCTTCCGTTAATACATTGCCTAAAAAAACACATGGGAAAACACTGGAGCTAATATTAGCTAATATAACCTAAGGAAACACCTGCTTAAACAATGCAGTTACCGTTAGCATGTCTCTAGTCAGCACTGCAGCTAATATTAGCTCTAAGAACAGAAAGAAAATAATAATATCATGTTGCCTTAGAAATAGGAGAAATAAAATATTATTTAAAAAAATCGAAGGCTAGCCGTCAAGATAGATATAACAATGAAAAATATTCAACGACGTAAGAATCAGTGCTGCCAGATGTACAATAATTATTGTATTTATACGATAATTATCTTATTTGTACGATAATTTCACTGTCTGTACGATCAATTATGCCAAAAATCCCCATATGTACGATAATTTGGCTTCATCATCACACTTGCTCTCATCGCTAACTTATATCATTGTAATTAAATTGAGGTAGCGACTGTTTAGCAGCTGTGTCTCCGGCTTCTATCATTGACGTCTTACCAGCAAATCAAAATGTTGTGATGACAAAGTGACGCATGACGTTGTGCACAACGCATCATTTCATAACGAGCGAAGACCTCGAGGATGAAGAGTCAAAATCGCAGAGAGGCGAAGAGGGGGCTGACACTAAAGTAAAAAAAAAGTGAGCTTCATCGTCTCCAAGCTTGCAGACATGAGTGGGAAAGTGACCCTAACACTAGTGTCTGGCTACAACCAGTTTCATGGCTGCGACAACAAAACTTTTTGACGTTGTCGCAACATGCAGATGGTAGTTTCACTGAAACCATTCATAGCGTTTTGAGGATTGAAGACATGACCTCCTTCAGCTCTCATTGGAGGAAGTAATAAAGTGTGAATCATATGACAAAGAAATGTTGCTCAACCATCATTTCTCGAATTTGTTACTGTACATTAACCAGCAGCTACACAAACATGGTAAGGAGCTAATCATTAGCGGAGAGCAGTATCTTACCTCCATACCCACTGTACATGGCAGCTGTGGTGTTTGAGGACAGGTCTCTCTGGCAAAGGGTCCACCCAAGTTGAGAAAGAAGAACTAAGTCCTGACTTTGTTGGGGGTTTCCTATTTTTATCTTTTTTACTCGCTTACTCTCTCTGGCATCATGTCTGGTCCTCTTATCTCTATCCTGCTCTTTTCCCCCGTTTTCTCTTCCCCCATTCCCGCTGTCGTAGTGGTTAATCCGCTGTCCACTCACCTACTGACCCCCCCACTCTACTACACTGATATATGAGGAGGAGGGAGGGAGGAGAAGTAGGAAGAGGGAGGAGGAGGAAAATGGAAAATAGAAGTCCCTCCTCTTCTTTCCTGCTGACATCACTTGTTTTCCTGTGCCTCCTTCTCCCTGTTGAACATATTTATTGTTTTTGATCAATGACATATCAATCTCCTCTCAATTCTTCTACCAGCACACATTTATGACGGGTTTTGTGCATCACTGCAAGATTTAAGTGTCATTTCAGTCACAAAAGATAGTATAACAATGACAGAATTCACAGAGACAGCGCCATAACGCTGCGTTTCTAAAGGTCGGTGGCAGGGTTTCAGCTTTAAATGGGTCTTTGAATGACAGGAAGTTCATAGGGCTTGACTTTCTGGATCCAACTTATCAGGAGGATGGTTCATTTGGCTGAAGTCTCTCCAAAGATTACAGCCTTAGAATTGCAGAGGTCAGTTGAGTCCTGGAGTCAGAGAGTGGTTCTAAACACCATCAGACGACACCGACACAAGCTGTTTGGGAGGGTAGCAGGTAAAAAAAACTTCTGCTATCATCCATACACAAAGTAAAGCACTTACAGTTTGCTTAACACCACTGGGACTTTCAGGGAAAAAAAGTCATAGGTCAGATGAAACCAAAATAGAGCTTTTTGACAAGAAACGTCAAAGATGGGTTTGACGTAGAAAGAAAGAAAGCCATAGAGAATAGCCCAGCATACCAACTTTGAAGTCTGTAAGTGGATCTCTAATGCTTGTTGTGCTGTTTTCATTACACAGGCTCTGAACAACATCTTAAAAGACATGGTTCCTCGGACTCCAATAAAAACAAGCAGATATTTGACGAACACCTTAAGGCAGTGGTTGGCGGTAGGTAGGGTGTAAGTATACAGGGATCAAAGGGAGATAGGTAGTAGAAGGTATTTCAAAAATATTGTTCGTCCTTACTCTGAGGTTCTATCGTCTTACAGAGCCTCCATTCTAGCACCCTGTACTGTAATTGGAGCATACCCTCTGAAAAGCAGAAACCCCTGTGCAAAGTGGAACCACAACCTTGGTTTGCCATTCCACAGGTACTTTCTCTATCCAACATGTGAGATTGGACAGACAGTGTCCAGTGTCCACCGTGGTGGTAGCTGTGAGGGACTCGATGGGAATCAAACTTTTCTGAACGCTTCTTAAGTTTTGTGGACAAAACCAGAGCTTTACAACCGATTGTCCCAATTTTGAATATTTTGCGACTATGTTCAGACTGAACCTCATTTCTCGGGATGACAACCACCCCATCGCTGCTGTTAGAGCTCTTCAGCCCCTCCTCTATCCATGACTGTCCGTCACGTGAATCTGCCATCATCGAACTGAATCATGCCTCTGTTGTGTTATTATCAAATTAACTGAATATCATCAGTCGACATCCCGTGTTTTCAAGTCTAGAAATAATAAATAATAATCAAAGACAGAAAAAAAAATTCTGTCCACCATCTCTCATCAAAGATGAAACCTCCAGTAACAGAAATGTTTGGTTTCTCCTGAAGCCCTTGAACGTAGCAGTCTGCGAATAAACAGGGATTACTCTGTTGATATGTCATATAACACCACCATGTGCACCAACACAGAGTCAAAACGCAATGATGATGGTAACGAGTGGCTGAGTTTCACATGACTACTGACATACTACTTGTTCAATATACACCAAACTCAGTGGGTGGGAGGGGCATGGGTCAGGAAAACCAAAGGCCCATTTATCTGACATATTCAACTTGTTTAAATCCATAAAAGTACTAATCAGACTATACAAATACTCTACTAAAAGTAAAAGTTCTACATTTACAACTTAATTTAAGTATGCAAGTGTTAAAAGCAAACTACACTTAAAGGGTCAAAGTTGACATTCTCATTATACGTTTGATATAGTATATAAGTCTTGGCTTTTAACAGGCCCCCGTAAGTGGGAACAGATTTCCCCCATTCTGTCCTCCCTCCTCTGGCTCCTACATTTTAGGATTCATTTTAATATTTTCTTGTTAGCTTTGAAATTTTGAATGGGCTAACACATTATATTTTACAAACATAAACTCCCTGAGAGTCACTGAGGTAAGCTGATCAACTGTCCCTCATCGTCCTGTACCGGTTTTTAATTCCTGCCTAAAAAGTAATTTTTATTCTACGGCGTTTAACCCAGCAGTACCCAGCATAGTGAATTGTACATTTGTTTCTTTCGAGCTTACTGCCTTCTTTTTTTAACATGAGCTTTGTATTTTCATCAAGTGACAATGCCTTTTTATCGCAGTACTTCCACATTGTTTCTGAATGTTCTAAAAATTGAGTTAATATGAAAATTTGGAGAGACATGGCTTAAAATGTACAAGAAGTGCATTTAAAACGGAAAAGTAGCTTGTAAACAGCTTTCAAAGTAATATAGTGACAGGTGACAAGTGACTTCACAGGGCCCACCCACCGTTCCCTCAGGGATGCGTCAAATGCAGAGATAAATTTCACGATGTTGTACTGTATGTTTGTACCGTCTAACGTGATAATTAAAGGAAATATTATTATTATATTGGTCTTTGTCTAAACCTTTGACTCCTCACTGCCATCTTGTTGTTGTATCTATGGCAACGTAAAGAATGCATGGATGTATGCGGGCATTAACGGATAAAACATTTCACTACTTTCGAACAGAGATGGAGTTTAAATGAGCCTTAAGCAGGTAAACTGCCCCAGGGAGTAAAACTCTACTTTTGTTTAGTGGTCCAATAACAAAACCCCGACTCACACTTACACACACCTATAAAACACACCTGCTGCTTTAAATTAAACTAGTCGTCACTCAGTCTATCACTGATCTGCTTCATCATCTATGCACAAACACATACCCCAGCACACACAAACACACACACCCACCGACGCACGCAAACACACACCCCACACACAAACACACTCCTTGCTGTAATTAAACCGCATTCTTTTCATTCCTGTCATATTTCTGATACCACAACAGACCAGGTATTCTTGTTTGCCTTCAAATTCCTCGGGATTTATAGGTTTCCTGTGGTGCTCTACGGGGGAACATGCAGTGTCACTAAGCACACTCAGTGTATGATTGAGGACACTTCAGATTTAATTTCTGAAGTGCCTTGAATCCAGTATGAACTAGCTTGCAGTCGTTTGCGGTCTGCCCTCTGATGGCACAGTCCTGCACAGCTCATAATGACAGGGCTCCCGGTTGATCTGTAGAATAGTGTGAAATGATCAGCAGGACTGTGTACTGAGTCGATGATCAGCAGGACTGTGTACTGAGTCGATGATCAGCAGGACTGTGTACTGAGTCGATGATCAGCAGGACTGTGTACTGAGTCGCTGGCATGTACATGCATACTCAGCTTTGACAAACAAAGTGGGGCCCACTCAGAGAAAAAGTCTCTCATGATGTTACTAGATGTCAGACACTGTAAAGGATATTGTAAATTAACTATACAGGAGTTGGTAGATATGTAGATACAGTGGCGTGAAAATGTTCTCCTACTGATACTGAAGCGCGGTAATATCCCGTATTAAACATACAGTACAGTTAGTAGGTAGCGGTTTTAGGTAGGTAGGCAGGAACATAGGTAGAAGCACTTAGCTAAACACGTAGTTAGGTAGTAGGTAGTGAGGTTGGTAGACAGTTAGTAAGCAGGGAGACAGTTAGGTAGGTAGGTTGGTAGTGGGTACTCGGGCAAGCATGTTGAGAGTTAAGTGCTGTATATAAGTAGGTAAGTAGGTAGATATGTTTTTTATTTACTTAACCATTATTTAAAGAGGAAATATCAGATTGAGATTAGGCATCTCTTTTGCAAGGGTGATCTGGCCAAGAAGGCAGCAGCACACGTCATAATTTACACATAAAAAAACACAATGTACAGTTACAATAGATATGGTCTATGCAGTAATAAAAATATACACAGTTCTATCACATTTTTAAAATACAATTAGTGATATTATAACCAAGTAAAACAAACCAATCAGCTGTAACCACTGTCCTATTGTATTAAGTAGGTTGGTTGGTAGATAGGAAGGTAGGTATATCGATATATAGTAGGTAAGTAGTAGGTAGCAGGTTCAAAGTTACAAAGGCAGGTAGGTACGTAGGTAGATAGGCGGTAGTTGGTTGTAGGGAGGGACGAAGGTTAGTAGCAGGTAGGTATATAGGCGGTTATATAGGTGGGTTGATGCATAAGGAGGTTGTAGGTAGGTAGGAAGGTATGTAGTTAAGGAGGTAATAAATACACATCACATGGAGGTAGGTAAGTAGTAATTCAGTAATTTGTTATTTGGCAAGTTTTTACCTCTTTCTGAAAACAAAAGTCTCAAGTATTAATTTGCTTCGGTACACATAGCTATAACGTTAACTGGTTTCACCAGTGAGTTCCAGCATGAGAAATTACAGATGTTTGAGGAAGATGTGCTGAGAGAGAAGAAGGAAAGACAGAAAAGAACAAGAATGCGTAACACTTGTCAGTGAAGGTTCATGGAGACTGGTACTGCCTGAGACTGGGATCAAACACACGTACACAAATGCACACACAAGCACGCACACACATACACACAAAGCTGGAGTCCTACTGATGATGTACATACAAACAGCATATTTTCAGCACATTCTCTGAATTCCCTTCAAAAACATTCTTGCAGAATTAAGTCATAGGGAATATTTTCCTTTCATTCATCACCTGTTAGAATGATGAACAAATTTGTCCCATTCACGTTATAAATTTTTTTTCTGAACACAGCATTTCATGCAAACTATGTAATTATTGTATAAAGTCCTAACTCAGATTAGATGCACAAACTGATTGTGGGCTGATAGTAGAGAGATCTGCTGGAAACTGTTGAGGTCAATCTAAAAACACAAAAAAAAAAGAAAAGCCCTCCCAGCTGGTCAAGAGTTTGCTGGAGTCACTAAGTTATGAATAGTAATGTAGTAATAGTAGAATAGTAATAAGTAATGAATGTAATATGCTTTTTTATTTTAGATTAGTTCCCATAAGTCTAATACACGACATGAAACACTTCCAGTGAGTTCTGGGTCTCGCACAGGGTTGGATGTGTCCAAAAAACCTCCAAAGAGAGGCCGCCTGGAGGTCACTATAATCTGCCTGAACCACCTCAACTGGTTCTTTTTAATGGAAAAAGGAGTATCATCGCTACTCCTAGCCTATCTCTCAGGCTGATACCACCCTACCTGTGACCTCACTGTTTTTTGTCACTAACCAGAGCTCATGACCATAGGTGAGGGTTGGAACCTAGATACCTAATGTCATAGATAACCTAATTGAGAACTTTGCCTTACAGCTCAGCTCTCTCTTCACTACAGCGGTCTGACACAATCACTGCAACACAGCTGATGCCACAGAGAACCACCTGTTGATTTCACATTCCATTTCCATTATACAATCATTTGTGCACAAAACTTCAAGATACTTTCACTCCTTTGCTTGAGGCAGCAACTCAACCCCCACCCTGAGGGAGTAATCAACAATTTTTCAGCAAAGGTATGTAGGTACATGGGAGGTAGGGAGGTTGGCAAATACATATGGAGGTCGGTACATATGAAGTAGGTAGGTAGGTATGTTGGAGAACCATTTTGTCTGATTTGGAGGTGCCGAACTTACCTGGTAACAGCTTCAAACGAAGCACAAAACTGCTCTAGCTGCTTGAAGATTTCAGATTGATGAAGCCAAAAGAACCACATCGTCAGCAAATAGAGATTATATTCAGAGCTCCACAAACTGGAACAGAACAACAGGATCAAACACAAGGATCCGTCTTTATGTGGTCTTCTGCCGAAGACACTGACATTATTCTCACTTTAGTTACACAGGAACCGGATGGCCCGCGACCCCGGCACGTCATCGTCCCGGAGGACACACCAGGGGACATGGTTGAACTCCGTGGATAGCTAATGGATAAAACAGTTCAGCATTTGAGAACTTTTATTGCTTTTGTGTCGCATATGCGTAAGCAAACACAACCTCAGTTTCTACCAGTAGCTGGTTGTGAGTTCACTGCTGTTCAGACCCTGAACTATTAATATAGTTGATGCCAATTACATTCATGTTTCATAGTGGCGCAGTAGACTGAGGTCGATAATAAGCAGACAGACTGTTCCTACCACACTAAGTACCACATGACTGGCTCAGTGTGTGGACCCCTGTGAAGTAAGGACTTTCTGGTTAATCTCCAGCTGGACTATAAGCAGCTTAACTGTCACTGGAGTGAAGAGGGCTAATTACTATTTTGTAGCCAGTTTAAGAGGGAGCCACACATAACACACACTGAAAATAAGCTGAACATAAACACTAATGTTAAACTTGACTTTGCTTTATGTCTGAGGTTTGACCTCCAGCAGATGATGTAGATATGAGTCCACACACATTTAATAGTAATCTTACCGACTGGAAAACAGTGGCATGTTTTGGAGAAAGTTCGGTTATACATCTCTGATACTAGGGGGAGCTTTATCTGCAAAATCTTCAGCCCATAATTTCTTTTAGTTCAAACTTGGTGCTTATGATTCCACAAAAGGAGATCTATATTTTTTAACTAAACATAGTTTTCTGGACATAACTCAAATAATATTTCATGGATCATTTTCAGATTATATTCCTATGTGGAATATAATCTGATATAGGTTATACAACTAACCTTTTGGGAAAGGTTAGTTGTATATTTCTGACACAAGGGGGAGTTTTATCTCCAAAAGTCTTCCGGACATCATTTCTCAACTGACGGTCTGATTAAGACCAAATCTGGTGCATATGATGCAAATCGAGGAGATCTATCTTGTTTACATTGTGATTTACTTTAATAGTTGATATTTCACTCACTAGAGGGAGCTGTTCATCAAAAATAGTTTTTTTCGGATAGAACTTCTGAACCACCGGTTCCATTTTGGGAGATATTGGTTGTATATTTCTGACACTCAGCTATATCGGCAGAAGGTTTTTGGGCCACAAATTCTCAAGCATATGTCTGAGTTTGACCAAATTGGGTTCTTATGAATCGATTCAAGGAGACCTGTGCTGTATTAATCAAAATTTACTCTAAATATTCTTATTTTACTCACTGAGGGAGCTTTTTTATGAGAAACACTGTTTTCCAGACAACTTTCATGGATCATTTTCAAACTTTATAACCCAAACAACCATAGTGTGAGGAAGAACTGCATTGATTTGGTGAAAGGTGGTGGGTACATTTCTGACACTAGGGGAGCTTTATCTGTAAAAAGGTTTTTGGGCCACAAATTCTCAAGCATTTGTTTGAAATTTGGTACATATGAATCGACTCGAGGAGATGTTAAATGTATTTATCATTTTAACCAATATTTTAATCTAATAGTTCATAATTTATTCAATTTAGGGGCATTTCTTTTTCTTTTGCGGAAAATACAGTGGAAATTACCTATATTGAAGGAGACTGGAGATTTTTCATTGGTATACCCTTGCTGTCGGGGAGGACAGCGTAGGTTTAGGTATGTAGAGTATTCTTTGTAAAGCACTTTGTAACCTCTGTTTCAAAAAGTTCTATATAAATAAAGCTTTACTTCCTAGTGGCTGTTAAGAGCAAACATACGCAAATGCCATCAAACTACTACTTTTAGGTCATATTAAACAGAGTATGCAATATTTTCTTGCATGACATAAAATCCTTGTAATCTCAAAGTCACTTAATCAGTGGGAGGATCTTGTTTCCCTGCTGCATTTTGCTGCATTCATTGCACAAAACCCTGCTTCCTTGTGAGCGGATCACCTCATATCATATCATATAAGTTGATCCTCTTCCCTCATGGACAGGAAGATTTGCAGTGGATATCCACAAATTAATCTTGTTCAGTTAGTGGCATTTGGGCGGTAATGAAAATTCTAAAATTAACGAAATTCTGTTGGGAGGTCAGGTATCTATACACCTGTCTGGAGGAGAACAGTCCATTCTCAGGCTCTCCTAAAAATTTACTCTTCTTGCCCAAAGTTCTTGTTCAGTTTTGGATGCAAAAACCTTATCTGCCAACATGAAGGGAAACCATTGCGCCGTGGCCAGAAGGTTTACTGTGTCTCCCTGCACAGTGTCAAGAACAGGAAGGAGATACCAGGACAAAGGACAGTACCGCAGGAGAGGCGGAGGGGGCCGTAGAAGAGCAATACAACCCAGCAGCCGGACCGCTGTCTGATCTTATGTGCAAGAAGAAACAGGATAAGCATAGCCAGAGCCTTACAAAATGACCTCCAGCAGACTAAAGTGCATGTTTCTGCCCAAACTGTCAGAAACAGACTCCATGAGGGTGGCATGAGGGCCGGACGTCCACAATTGGGGCCTGTGCTCACAGCCTGACACCATGCAACATGATTGTCATTTGCCACAGAAAAACCGAATTGGCAGATTCGCCTTTGGCGCCCTGAACTCTTCAAAGATGAGAGCAGGTTCACACTGAGCACGTGTGACAGACGTGACAGTCTGGAAATTTTGTTGAAAAACGTTCTGTGACTGCATCATCCTCCAGCTCTACCGGATTGGTCGTGAGTCAGTGATGATCTGGGGAGGCCAATCCTTGGAGGGCTGCACAGACTGCCACATGCAAGCCAGGGGTACCCTGAATGCTGTTAGGTATAAAAGAGAGCCTCAGACCGATTGTTAGACCGTATGCTGGTGCGGTCGGTCCTGAGTTCCTTCTGGTGCATGACAATGCCCTGCCTCATATGGAGGGGAGTGTGTAAGCGGTTCCTGGATGAAGAAGGCATTGATTCCATTGACAGGCCCGTCCGTTCCCCGGACCTGAAGTCCATCGAACACCTTTGTGACATCATGTATCGTTGAATCCACCTCCCCTCCGTATATATGTATATATATATATATACATATTTATATATATGTGTGTGTATATATATATATATATGTGTATATGTATGTGTGTGTATATATATATATATATATATATATATATATATATATATATACATATTTATATATATGTGTATGTATATATATATATATATGTGTATATGTATGTGTGTGTATATATATATATATATATATATATACATATATATATATATATATATATATATACATATATATA
>VRLP01008429.1:0-16753 GCA_009660295.1 Lophius piscatorius
ACGGAGTGTTGTAGTTGTTGAATTTCATCAGTTGGGAGACGGAATAATTCATCATCGTGCCAGTCGTGGAGACTAGCCCGTTATTAGCCGTTAGCTTTGGACGATGTGATTCCCCACCTGCTCAGGCACACAATCCTCATACAGCACCATGTTGAAAGTTGCCCAGGGGCCTAGGCGATCTTGCTAAAATATATGGAATGCTGTATACTTCAGATTAATGATTTTCACTTAATTTATAGGAAAAAAGTTATAGTATTATATTAGTATTATAGTTTGTATAATACAATACATAAATACATATGTATTTACTTAATTTTAGCTGTTTGCTAACATATCTATATAATTGCTTCAACTTTTAAAAAAATTTCAGACTTGGATCCCGTTCTTTTATTATTGTTAATGATGTTATTATCAAATTGTGCAGGCTTAGCTAAAATATTGACGGTATGTTGTTGTTAACTCTACTTATATCTTTGCATGAACGTTCAGCGATGTCACCATTCTGTATATATATTTTTTTGATTGATGAGTCCGCCATGCCATCCCAGGGCGCCCATATTGGCCATAGCTTTAATCTCCACTGAAGGAAATCTGTGTCCAAGTTCCTCTGGTTGAAGCCATTCGTGCTGCTCTGCAAGTACCAGCTATCTTTGGTTGGACAGGGGCTGGACAAGATGTGTTCAACGACAGTTCGTCAGCACACACATTAGGAAAGTATTCATTGACCTAATTGATTTGAACAAGATTACTTCAGTAAGTGGTTCCTAATGTCAATATACATTTAAATTCAATTTAATTGCCCAACCCTGCTTGGTTGACATGCCCCAAGAGAAGCGAGAGAGAAATGAGGCAGCTTTAGAGTCAAAGACATACTATGATAAATCCACGAATAGAACACCCGAAGGAGTATTATTATAAGGAAAATTATCAAATTTTAGACACACTGCTGTGTAGGGGCTTGTAGTGGTTAGAAAGCAAACATCCACATGTCTTTTTAATATTCAGGGTACAACAATAATTTGTTAGTTACATAGGGAGTCACATTCCAATTACCATCCAGTAGACTTTGAAATGGCCTTTATCTGATCCACAAGTGAGAAAAAATACATTTATAATTCAAAGCCAAAGAAGCTTTCTCGTGTCCAACAATAAGGAAACATTGTTACACGCGAGGTCCACAAAGTGGCCCGCACTATCCAGCAGCTGTCTCACAGCAGTGGCAGATAAATGGCTAATTGGTGAGGGTAGATCAGAGGCAGGGTTGCAAACCCTATGGTTCAGGCGGCCATACCCATGGCTTCCCTTATATTTATTTTTTTGTTTTACAATGTTGTGTCTTCTCTATAGCTCCACAAAGACAAAGGAGTTTGCATGGGTTATATGCCTCATCAAATACAAGTTCTCCCTCTTTGTCTCTATTATCATGGGCAACCTTTTAAATGATTTGCTTGAGGCACCATCTACAGAAAGGCTTGACCTTCATTTCTGCGGCTTGTGTTGTAGACCTATTTAAAGTTAACAAAGAAAATTTGGATAGAATAAAGAGCTGTAGTAATTATACACTTTGGTCATTTCAAATCCCCCCAGAATGTCTTTTATGTGGGCCCCAACCTGTCTTAATTTGACATTGAAATGTGTTAATATGGACAATAATGTGTGACACCATTTGAGGCAGCTGCTGAGGTGAAAAGGGTCTGTGTTGAAATGAGCTGTCAGCGACATTAGCTCTAGAGAGAGTTGTACAGAAGCGATAAGGTCAGGGAGATAGTGGATATAGTGCGAGGTAGAGTGTGTGCGTGTGTGCGTGTGAGTATTTGTGTGTGCCTGCATGTGTATGCGTGTGTGTGTGTGTGTGTGAAAGAGAAAGAGATGAAAATTGAGAGTTTCTGGCTGTAACAAATGGCCACCCGTGCAGACGATGAGAACTGTGCTGCAATGCCCTGATGGGCCTAATGTCAGCACGAATGAGAGGGATGACAGTAAGGATGGGGACAAATGAGAGGGAGAGAGAGCATGTGAACCACAGCATTGGAGGGATTGTAAAAGATTGATACAGAGCAGACAGACAACTACAAATTGCTTGCAGGCCACATCTACAGAAACAAAAGTATGAATGCAGGAAGAATAAGGACGATCATAACTGTATAGGTTAATATTTATTTAAATATTTATTGAAGAGGCAATTCTCTAGATCAGTGGTTCTCAACATTTTTGATTCGCGACCCCCAAGATAACTTTTGCTGGTGTTCGAGAACCCCCATCACAACTGTGCGCGCGCCCCCACTCTCCCTTCCCTCCACCATTCCGGTGTGGCTGGACACAGCGCTGTCCGCTGGGTGCTGAAAGCAAAACCGGAGCAGATAGACCAACTGAGAAAATCACTTTATTTTCTTATTCTTATTCTATTCCCTTTAGTGGTTGTGAATATAACTCTGGCTCTAAGTTCACACTCCTCTGATATGCTGCTATGGAGAAGGTTATGGAGAAGGTTCTGAATGACACATTTAGCAGCTGATCAGGCAGCTGAGTCCCTCTGCAGTTAGAAGAAAGCAAAAAGTGATTAAAGCAGTCTGAATATTCAAATTATAATTATCTGATGGCCCTGACTATATTTTGCTTGCAAAGTTGCCATCTCAGTCTTTTTAACTGTACTACATAATACACTTTGAAGAACACGAAATGTGAGGCAGAATTCACAGTGCTACCGGACAGCGATAAAAGCTGGATACTGAATAAGAACATCTACATTTTAGGAATTCTGCTGAGCGATGTAGAAAGAATGGTTTGAGCGTTAAAGCATGGAGAAAATATTCTGCAGTCAATAAGTAATTTTCAACTTGATAAAGGCACTGCATATATGGATACACATCATTCTGTAGGAACAAATTGAAAGGCTAAGAGGTACAACGGTAGGAGAGTGGGTGAGCGAGGCAGAGAGGACACAAGTGATAAATGAGAATAGGAGGAGTGGGACACAAGCGAGAAGGATACATCATGCACAGAGAAACAGTGGAGCGAGTTGTGTCTCACTTAAAGGAACGCTGAAAGAATTGAGGACAGTGATAGAGGAGAGAGAGAGTGTGTGTGTTTGTGTGTTTGCGTGTGTGTGTGTCATGAGAGGCGGAAAATAAAGAATGAGAAGGAGGGACTTCGAAGAGGGTGATGGAGGAGAAAACAGAATGAGTGATCAGGGGGTGGAAGCAGAGGTATGAGGAGATAATGAGGGCATGAAGAGAAAAAAATAATGAGGGGGAAGGAAAATGGATTGAATGCACTAGCAGATGCATGCTGAATGAGAAATTAGTAAAGTATTTGAAAAACTGAAAGGAAAAGCTGAGCGGCTATAAATAATCTCATCTTAAGGATACTAACTCATTTTGGATCGTGTTACTGCTGTGTTTGTAATAACAAGTGAAAAATTACAGAAGAAAGTTCAGTCAGACAACTCATATTTTTCATTGTTTAATACAATGGCAAACCGCGCCATCGTTTTCCAGGCTCCGACCTCATCTCTCCCCGCAGATAATTTACAGCAAGATTTTGGGAAGCGATAATCAATTATCTTATCCCCCACCGTCCCCCGTCGGAGCCGTTAGGTGGATGTTGGGGTGGTGGTGGGCTTCAATGAGCAGGTAGCAAATGCTGATACAGGGCAGTTGGGGCATAAACGGACCAGAGGGGAGAGATGGGAGATATTGCAGTTTAAATACACCGCCAAATTTGGAGGGCGTGATTGGTGAATGATTATGGAGACAAAATATGTTTGACAGGATGCTTGACTCAAAGACTAGACAGTTTTCATACCCACCTTCCATTTTATAGCAACACACAGCATTGTCTCCTTCTAACCATAACCTTGATTGGTCAAAATTATTAACTAATTAGTTATTTAAAGAAAACAGTAAAAGTTCCTCTACCGAGAACCAGCCCTGACCACATCAACCCAACCGCACAATAACTTCACTGGTGTCAGATCAGGGAATGGTTTTATATTAACATCAGAGATTTGATTCAGTTTTTTAGGCGTTGACAAATAATGCCATACTGATGAGTGCAGCATCAGATTAAAAATTCTTTATTTTGTATTCCAAATCATTCCCAACATTGGAACTGGGGAATCTCTTTATAAACTTTGTAAACAGGCAATCCAACATTCAGTCTGACTGACCAGCTGTGATGTTAGTGAAAAATTATTCAGGACTTAAACCCTTGTGTGAAGCTATATCTTATTAGTCTTCACACATCTAGTCAGCCTTTGTTCAAACCAATACCACATTGAATGTCTTTGAAGATAAACAGTTACCATTATCCCCATGGTTACTACATACCGTCTCGCATCTCCACAGCCCTTTTAACAAAGAGATTGTGCAACAGCACCACAATATAGACTCCTGTCAATGACGTTTCCTGAATGGGGATTTTTGTACCCTTAGGAGTTCCAGGAATTCATGTGAACCACAATGCAGTTCACCTTGTTATTTACACTGATTAAAACAATGGCGAAACACCAATGCGTAGGAGGTTTAAATAGTGAGCCAGGGTACTGCAGGTAAAATCATTGTGAGATGGAACACGGCGGCGTCTGGTGTGACGTCTGATACATGCATCATTCAGTCCTTTCTAAACAATGGATTAACATTTCAAAATGCAATAAGTTACCTTCCCTGCTACATGACAACTGAATTGGTCCTCTACAAGGTAGGAAAAGAGATCCCGGACCTTATGCTGTCTCCATGATCGAAAAAAATTATGTGGTTGACATTCCTCTTCTTTGAGCCAGCTGCTAACTGCTACCAGTTGTGGGCCACACACACAATCAATCATCAAAAGGCCACACCCCCATCCCAGTGCTCTGCCCTTCATTTATATATATTTCCAATACACCTCTGTTACAACCTACGTAGCCTCCTATAAGTCAAGCAACCCAGACCCACCGTTACGCCCTCATTGCTTTTATGCAGAATGCTGGGCAGAGTAAAGGTGCACCAGCCCAATATTTAACAACATGAAAATAAATGGATTTCAGTCCCACTTCCCAATAAAGCTAATTGGAATAGCTTGAATCGCTTTTGCCGTTAGATAATTTTGAGCCACCAGTTTGCCTCAGGGCATACAGTTGCAGACCTGCTGAATTCTCGCTTCAAAACTGCAACTGGAATGAGGGGCTGTAGCTTTAAAAACTGACAACAATATGCAAAGCCATCAGTGATTATCAGTGCTCCTTAGTAATAGTGTAAGTGATCTTAGATTTTTTTTTAACAGTTTAACAGCTTTCCACAATCCACAGATAATTTATTGTATGTCTTGTATTATAATCTGTATTATCTTACCTCTATGTTGGTGCTGTTCTTAGAATACATGTTAACCTGATTGATAAAAGTGTCATATTAATAATGGAAGCCATCCCTAATTAAATAATTGATTGACTGTTTCATGGGTTTTCTATCAGTGCTGCAACAGTAGCTTTAGCATACCTACTGCCTGTAGCTCATGAAGGATGATGATTAGACCTCTGGATTTTTGTGTTCTGCCCGTTTCACTATGCCTCCTACTGCATGTGTCTTGCTCCCTCCCATCTTCAATCTCTGTGTCTGACTCTCCCTGTCTCCCCCAACACCTTGCCTTCCCCTCTCTACCTCAGGGTGAGTGTTCCTCCAAGTGCTACAACATGTTCATCATAGAGACGGTGTGTGTGGCCTGGTTCTCCCTGGAATTCCTCCTGCGCTTCATTCAGGCTGAAAGCAAGCTGGATTTCATCCGTGGGCCTCTCAACATTATCGACGCCATGGCCATCCTTCCATACTATGTCTCCCTGGTGGTGACAGAGGAGGACCCCGCACTAGATCATGAGAGACCAGGCGGAGGAGGTAAGGGCTACCTAGACAAGCTGGGACTGGTGTTGAGGATTCTACGGGCCCTGAGGATTCTCTATGTGATGCGGCTGGCTCGCCACTCTCTCGGCCTGCAGACGTTGGGGCTGACGGTCAGGCGCAGCACTCGGGAGTTCGGCCTCCTCTTGCTTTTTCTCTGCGTGGCAGTCACCCTTTTTTCCCCATTGGTGCACTTGGCTGAGAGTGAGCTCACGGGCACTCATGACTTCAGTAGCATCCCCGCCTCTTACTGGTGGGCCATTATCTCCATGACGACAGTAGGCTACGGCGACATGGTGCCTCGGTCCATTCCAGGACAGGTTGTAGCAATGAGCAGCATCCTCAGCGGGATCCTCATCATGGCATTCCCTGCTACTTCCATCTTCCACATGTTCTCCCGCTCCTACCAAGAGCTCAAGATGGAACACGACCGATTGTTCAAAGAAGAGTGTGCGGCGGCTGCGGCGGCTGCTGCTAGTGCAGAGCTGTTGGAGGCGGGAGACGAAGGAGTCGGAGGGGGCTCAGCAAACCCTGATCTGGGCTTTCATCCAGACAAAGATAGTGTGCACTCACTGGAGTCTCTTGCTCGGTTAGTAAAGGACAGCGAATCTGCAGGAACTAACAACCACTGCTTGCCAGCAGCAGCGTTTTAAACAGTACTGACAATGATACACTCCTAAATTCCCAAGGTGTGAGAACAAAAATCTTTGTGCTGCATGCAATCAAAGTATTGCAGATGACCAAATGTCTAAAGACCTCACTCTCTGTAACACTGTAAGGAAGTAAGCTGAATTGGAAATCCTATAGGAATAGGAAATAACTACATTTATTTTCTTTATTCTGCTGAAATTGAGTAAAAAAGTGCACACACACAATGGACACCAATAAAACTGTTTAACCTGCTGAAATCGGATGGTCCAGTTTGTCTGACCACAAAGCCAATATGAATAACCTACTGCTTCCATGAACATGCAATATCAAATCCAAAGTTGTTTTTCCTTCCACTGTGAAAGTACTGAAAGCCCAACTGCAGCTTTTTGTTTCATTGTCATACCTTTTTAACATGTTGCCTATAGTATGACCTGAAAATATGGTCTGTTTATTTTTTTTAAATTATAATTCAAAGAAGTTCTGCTTTGAATTTATTTTTTGGGAAGCTTGAAGCCATGCTCTGAAGAAGAAATATAAACAAACTAATAGTTGGACTCATCTTTGATGTATATCAGCCTCTCTCTCTCATGTATGCTTGCTGGGATGGGTTCTCCATACTATTCTGTGAAGTCTGGTTTAACTGTGTTACGAGAGAACAGAAGTTCTGTTATGACAGAGGAGTGTTTCTGTTGGAGAAGGAGGGTGTGTGGCCAACGTGACATGTATTCTGCAACACTCCAAATAAAGGCTCTCCTAGTAATCTGAGAAAAACACTAATTTGTGGATTGTAGTTTTTTGGTTTGTTCTCAGTATGACAGTCTAATCTCCTTTGCTGGCCCAAGATGTTCAATCAGATTCCTGCCAAGGCTGGTCTTAGAGAAAATGAAAAAGCAGAAACAGCTGTCAGCGTTAAACACAGACATCAGTATTCTGTGAACATCGTTTTTGCAACAATCCTCTTCTTACATCACATCCTTGTTTTCATGCAATAACACCAAACTGGTCGGGTGACACGACTGCAAACACACTTGTCAACGGGGAGTTCTCTAATCAAAACGCTGCTAGAAGTTACAATTTCAAGTCAGGGATTAAACAATCCTCTCATCCTCTGTTAAATCATTGGGTATCCCCCAAAACAGATGGGGCTGCTTCCCTGTCCCCGAGAGAAAACACAAGAATGCCAAGAAGTGTTTAGAGGCACACGAGGAAATCCCACATGCTGGAAGTAATCCAGATTAAAGCTGGGATTAAAAGCAAAGCGTTACTGCCTGAAACTCTACTTCATCCAGTTGTTCTTAATTTGACTTTTTTTTCTCTCCCTGGAATCCAAGTAACTTCAATGCCACATTTTGATATATCTATTAGCATTCAATTTGACCAGCTATAGCTTTAGTGAGATTTAGCGGTACAATCAGATTCATAATCAGAGCCTGCAGGCCAGGGAGTTTCTATCTGTATGATGCAATCTTACTTTGCATTTAGATGATACAGTTTGAGGTCTTTCATGATTGAAAATATTACCCATCTACATTCTGAATAGTTTAAGACACATTTATTAACATATGATAAAGCATATATGTAATATTTCACATGAGCTGATCATAATTGTTGTGGATGTTAATTCTAAAATGAGTTAACAAATTAGTTATTATCCATATGAGCAATATCCATGCATTTAGTACTTTAAAATTAGGTAAACAATGGTTTTGGGAGGAAATGTAAAATGAGGAAGTAACTGCTAGTTAAATATTTTTGAAAATATAGTGCTAGTTATGTTTAAAGATTTTGAAGCATCCAAACTACAACAGACGGTTACTGCTGTGATTTGCTCGACTGTGTAAGCTGTTAAACAAGCATATTCGTACTCTGCACATACGCTTGGACTGCTCATGGTTGTTTGGCAGACATTCACCCTTGGGTTCAAACCTGATGAATGAAAAAACACAAAATTAATTTCACTTTGTAATCACATTGTTGGATACGATACAGTGTATCAATGTGAAGACTTTCTAACTCCCCCTTGTCTTGTTCTTATTTAATGAAAAACCTAAAACTATCATAATAAATGTTAACAACTTGCATGGCTGTTAGGCAGTATTAGTAGAACTCACAGCTGTCATAGTATAACATGTTATTCTCGGCCAATTTTAGCTGCTTTTTCTCTACTCGTACTCACTGGTAGCTCTTGCTGTAGATCTGCCCAGCCTTCTGGAATGCTTCAGTAATGCTGAATAAGGGCACTGGCAGAGGCAGGTAGGAGACAAGCAGGGAACAATTTGAGTTGATTTTTAGGTGTATTTTGAATCATTGTTTATGCTGGAAGATAACAAGTTTAAGTCTTCCTTAACTATAAATGTCCACACAAAGGCTTTTAGGTTCCATCTAATGTCTGTGGGTATTTGATGGAATCAAATGGAGACATTTTGGAGTCTTTTTAACAAGATGTTTCAGGCCTTTGGAAGAAAAACAGCTCTGCAGCATAAGAGATCCAACGCCATACTTCACAGTGGGCATGAGGTGCTTTCTCTATGATTATTTCTTGCTACACCTCACTGATCTTTGAGATTTTTTGCCAAAAAGCTCTACTTTGGTCTCATTTGACCTATGACCTTGTTCCACTAAAATTCCCAGTGGTACTTGACATAATCATGACGTAACGGACAACTCACTAGAATGTAGCACTTTACCAGTGAGGATACAAATAATGATAATAATAATAATAATAATAATAATACCTTTTATTTATAAAGCCCTTTTCAAGGTACTCAAAGACACTTTACAAAGTTAAAAACAACATAAATAGAAAACAATTGTCAGAGGTTAGAAGAGAAATATAGTAAAAAATGTATAAAAGACAATATTAAAACATTAATCACAGATTAAAAGCTGTTCTAATAAAGTTGGGTTTGTACTTGAATTTTAAAGTGGTTAGAGTGGAGCAGTCATGGATGTTTTTGAATAGAGAGTTCCAGAAGGAGGGGGCAGCTATGGAAAAGGCTCTGTCGCCCAAAGTCGGGTGCATGGTCCTGACAGGTAGAGAGAGGAAATTGGCGTCGGAGGAGCAGAGGCTGCGGGAAGGAGTGTGATGATGGAGCAGTGGAAGTGGAGACCGTGACGACGTATGATCTTACCAAGGGGAGCGTGTAGAGGATGAACAGGAGAGGACCTTTGGGACAGGGGAGCAGGGAAGGAGGCGCAGTTGTTGATGTTGATGAACTGTTGTCTGTTTGTGGGATATGACCTGAGCCAGGAAAGGGCGGTACCGGTGAAGTTGATGGAGCATTTACGGCGGGAAAGAAGAATGGTGTGGTTGGTGGTGTCGAAAGCTGCAGTGACATCGAGGAGGATGAGAATGCTGAGGTGACCAAAGTCTGAGGAGAGGAGGAGGTCGTTGGTTACTTTGAGGAGGGCTGTTTCAGTGCTGGGTTGTGAGCGGAAACCGTATTGAAACGGTTCAAACAGGTCGTTGGGAGTGAGGTGGGTTTTGAGTTGGGATGCGGCAACACGTTCCAGTATTTTTGACAGAAAGGGAGATTTGAGATGGGCCGGAAGTTGCTCATGATGTCAGGGTTAAGTCCAGGTTTTTTGAGAATGGGGGTGGCAGTAGCCAGTTTGAGTGTTAGGGGGACTGAACCAGAGCTGAGGGAGGAGTTAAGGATTCCTGTGATGAGTGGGGAGATGGCTGGGAGACATTACTTGACAAGGTTGGATGGGATAGGATCCAGAACACAGGTAGAGCCTTTCCTTCCGACCATGAGGTCGGGCAGCTCTATTGGGGAGGTGGGAGAGAACTGATACAGGGGCTGAGTGGTAAGGGGGGGGTAAGGTGGTGAGGCTGCTTTAGATGGTGTGAATTTTTGTCTGAAAAAATGAAAGGAAGGCGTTGCACTTATTGACGGTGAAGTATTTGGAGGTGTTGTCGCTGGGTTTGAGGAGCTTAATTGTTATGGAGAAGAGAGCCTTGGCGTTGTTGGAGCCAGAGTGGATGAGGTTTGAGTAGTAGGTGGACCGGGCTCTGGTTAGAGTGTCTTTGTACTGTTGAAGGTAGTCTTGAAGATGGACTGTTAAACCGTTTTTCTTGTAGAGTCTTTCCAGTTGGCGCTTTCGGGATATCATGAGGTGGAGTTCAGGAGTGTACCAGGGAGCTTAGTGTGTAAATGAAACAGTTTTGGTTTTAACAGGAGCCAGATGGTCGAGACAGGAGGAGAGTGTGTCGTTGTAGTAGTTGACAAGATCAGAAGGATTGTCAGAGGGTGGGGGAGTGGTTGCGGACATTTTACTGGTAAGCGAAACTGAGAGAGCGGAGGGGGAGAGTCGGTTTCGTCAATGTGGATATTAAAATCACCCAGTAGCAAAACGGAAGGTGAGATGGCACATAGCCGGGTTAAAAAAATCCCAAAAGTCAGAGAGAAAGGAGGAGTTAGGCTTGGGGGGGCGGCAGTTATTGGCAGTGGTGGATGCTAAAACTCCCCTTACAGTGAAACTTGGGTGGGACAAGAGAGTTTGAATTCAAGGTGTTCGAAAGAGTGAGTGGCAGGGATGGAAATGGTGGTTGTTTTGATGTCCTTCCTAAAGACAGCAGCAACACCACCTCCACGCCCCTCGAGACGAGGTTTGTCGATGTATGAGAATCCTGAGAGTGTGGTCTGGTTTAGTGAGAAGTAGTCCAGGGGTTTGTGCCAGGTTTCGGTGAGACAGAGGAAATCCAGGTTAAAACCAGTTATAAAATCATTGAGAATGATACTATTACATGTTATGTAACAAAGATTGTTTTTGTTAAAACCTTTAAAAGTGCATCGTGGTCGGTGAATCCTCTCTGTTAAAACAGTCTGAATGTGGAGACGAACTGGGGGAGGTGTTGATGCAGAGGGAGGACAGTCGGGGGAGCTAACGCTGGAAACAGTGGCCTGATAGCAAAACGGATGAGGTGCTTGGGGGGTGTGTGTGTGTGGAGTGTAAATAGTCAGTCGCGTGGACATAACTGTGCTGCGTTTTGAATGTTGGCAACTAGCATGTTTGTTTGGGTCGAGGCCGTCCCTGTTAAAAAGAGACGGATGATTCCAGAACAGGTTAAAATTGTCATAACATAATCTAAGACACACCTGATCTAACTAGGCCTATGCCCTACTCCTCGACAGCAAGGTTATTTCCACGTAAAGGCCCCAATCCACTGCGTTGTACAAGCAATTCCCCTGACTCAAGTCCTCCAATTAAATGTGAAATTATCCTCAAAAATCTGTATTTTTTTGTTAAAAAAATCCAAGCTCATTCTGGTAAGTATAAATATATATTATATATATATATAATTTAATATAAGTGTCCACAGATCCATTCATATGCACCAAATTTGGAATGCATTGGACCAACGGTTGATATCTACGTGGGTATGAAATTGGGAAAAGATCCATTAAAAATACTTTTTGAATTATGTCCGGAAGACAGTGTTTTTCTTAAAATATTTCTACGCCTAGTGAGTAAAATATGAACTACTAGAATACATTATTATGTATACAAGATAGACCTTCTCAAGTCAATAGAGATCCACCAACTAGGACAAAATTTTGTAAAACAAAAACAAACTCCCCCAAGTGTGTAAAATACAAACTACCAGGGTAAAATATGATATATTTAAGATAGATCTCCCCAGTTCTAGTCCAGCCCCTGACGCAACAAGCCGTGGGTCCTTGAGCAAGACCCTAAAACTTCAACTCCCGGGCGCTTCAGAGCGCAGCCCACTGCTCCCTCAGGGATGGGTCAAATGCAGAAACAAATTTCACGATGTTGTTATGTATGCATGTACTGTGTAACGTGATAAATAAACGAAAGATTATTATCATTATTATTTTTAAATATATACTAAAATATACAACCGAAATTTACCAAAGTCAATCCTGTCCTTCATCGCACTAAAGTCTACAGCAGTGGCCCTCAAGCCGCATCCGGTCCGCGACCCTGAGCTGAGCACGTGACAGGTGAGTTTACATGGATAGCCTAATTCTGATTAGATTCGGAGAAGACGTCTAATCGGAAAGAAAATGCTGCACGTAAACAACCCTTTCCGAATGGAAAGAACCTTTCCGAATTAGACTTCATCCCTTTGCAAGGAGGTAGTCTAAATCCTTTCGGAAATCCTTTCCGTTAGCCAGTCGCTACATGTAAACGCTGTATCGGAAAGCTTTCTGTTTGAGTTGTATCTCTACATGCCCAGCGTCGTGACATAATGCACCACTAAGTTTTTTCAGCGACGCATCTTAAATAAGGCGACTTCAAAACAGTACCGGTCTGCATCGGAGAGTGATTTATTCATTGCAACTTTGAAATATTTTAACATATTTGGACGGTCAGATGGGCGAGAAGTCACTACCGCGGGTGCCCTCTTTGTCACATTCTTGTCATGATTCATGTCATATTGTCATAAACACCGGGTCGTAAAATATCACAAGTCATGTTAACAGGCGACCGACATTGCAATTCGGAAAGGTTTAATTCGGAGAGGAGAAAGGCGTCCCATGTTTGGTCAGCAAGTGTAAATGGGCTGTCATCTCCATGCCAACGATGCGCTGATAGGCTGTTACCGGATCACTGACAAAAAGCAACAGAGTGCTCACTCAGAGTGCCGTGGGTGTTGGGTAAGCACAGGATGCCTTTTCTCTTATTAAGCAGCCGTGTTTGAAACAATGTAAAATAGTTTTTCATTGCATTCCTGAGATTCCTGAGATCTTGATAGAATGCTTTGGTATTTGTTTACCAAAGCATTCTATGGAGGGTTTTGTTTTATTTGAGTATTTTTTTGAATTTATGTCAAAAATGGAAATGGCATTTTATTTTATTTTAGTATGTATTTTTGTTGTTTTGAATGAAAAGGACATTTTGCATTGAATATAACAGTATTATGGCTTGTGGCTTGAATGACTCTAATAAATGGACCTCTGACTTGTTAAAAAAAAATTTGTGGACCCTTAATATTTGTATTTGAGTAGCCCTGGTCTACAATATATGGGTATGAAATTTGAAAATGATCCATGAAATAGTTTTTGTTATTTTGTTTACACAAAGGATCCGTGGATTACTCGGACGCAGCGGCTGCAATGACGATACCATAATTTTGCCGACTTTTCGGGGATACAATAATGTATGACAAAGGGTTGTCACCAAACGTTCTCGCTATAATTTCTCAACCATTTTAGTCTAAATTTGGTTTACCTTGCATACATCGCCTCTACTCTAAAAGTTCATATGTAACTCACTTTGGGCAGCTTTTTAACTTAAAAATACTATGAATTTGACTTCACATTTAATTTGAGTGTTCTATCCGTTGTATGGCTTATACAAAGAAGGGGATTGGGGGCTTCTCAGAGATATCCTCTTGTAGTCGGAGACGACAGCATAGGTCTAGCTTAAAAGATTAACTTTATTACACACAAACCCCGCCGTTCGTATCGATTCTTTATAAATGTCTCATATAACTGCTGTTAACTGACTATCCTATGAACTGCAGCCACTGGAAATAAACTGAGGGTTTTTTATTCAGTAATCTCATCTCATAGAGACCCATTAATATTTGGAAAATTTTAATAGGGATAAGACAGTTGGTGTTTATTTCAATTTGGATTTATGATTGTATGTTCATAAGACGGAGCATTTTAAATACACACAATGAGCTCTCATTTCTCTCCTCTTGTACTTTTGATGTGATTTGTGCTTCCTTGGTGATGTCTCTTTGATGTCAGTCTTTTGGGTAAAAATAATCACACAGTCTTTTATTCCTAAAATGGTGAAGCAGAGACTTTGGGAACCTTGGGAACTCACTGGGATAGATTTCCCTCCTTGTTTCTTTTTCAGCCTTCTCGTAGGATCTTTTTTGCGGGCCCATCATCAACAAGAACAAACCCTCCGGCTGAATACAAATTTTCAAGCTTTTAGGTTTTCACTCCGTGACCAGAAGAAGACTCACTACATGGTATCTACCGCTTTACTTTCTTTTGTTTTTCTCAACTTCTGATTCCATTGTTAGTAAAATATGAACTTTAAGGATAAAATATGTTGTACAAGATAGATCTCCTTGAGACGATTCATATGCACCAAAGTTGGACAAAAATGGACCAACAATTAGGAGGCTATGACTGAAAAATAGTTTTATTCTTTAAAAAATTCTCCCTAGGGAGTAAAATACATTATTAGAATAAAATATAATCTACAAGATAGCTCTCCTCGAGTATCATATGTTCCAAATTTGGACAAAATGGCACCAATGGATGAAAAAAAAATATCCATGACATAGTTTTTGAGTTATTTCTGGAAAACAGTGGGTTTTTTTTTAGAAAGCGCCCTCCAGTGAGTAAAATTATAGGATATTTACAAGATAGATCTCCTTGACGCAGTTCATATGCACCAAATTTGTTGTTCCTTGGTGAAGCACACCTCATAATCGAACCAAAATGGTTCAGAGATTTCCAAATGCAGGTTTTGCCATTGCCATGCAAGACACAAACCCCACAGAACATCTTTGGCATTGCCTAAAGACGAGTCCACAAGCGTTTAACTCAGAATCTGAAAGAGTTGTATAGTTTTTATTTGGAGGATTGGTCTCGGATCTTCTCCATGTATTCTCAAACCACACCAAACACTACAGAAGAAGACTCAGGGCTGTTATAGTGGCAAAATTGGACTGCACAAAATATTAAATGCAGGATGTGAATTTCCTTTTATTCTACAGTAAGAATGTAATGTTTTTCTAATTAAAGTTAGAGAAAGTTAAAGAGTTAAAAGTTAGATTTCTTTTCTTTACTTTGTGTATTTCTTATGTTATGTATATACAAACAAAAAAAATGTTAGTCACAAAAAATAAGGTTAGAATTTTTATCAATAATCTGAATTAAATATTATGGGTAGAGACAATAGAGACAATAGCGTAGAAAAATTATGGGCATAGACAATAGAGATTATTTTTGATCATTCTTGAGGTCACTGGAGTAAGGCAATTGCGAGAGTACTACCAGATGGATTGATTTGCAGGGCCATGATGTTGAAAGATTATGTATATATATTCATGAAAAAGGTAAGAAAAGGGTTAAAAGGGAAGGAAAAGGAAATAATATGCTATCTTCATAACTACAGTCCTTTGTGATTGCACCGTAATATCTTAGAGAGGATTTTAAATGACTATATTCACTCAGCTCTTATATCACTTTCTAAAAATCAATTAAATCTTAATTAAAAAGTCACATCTGAGTATTGCTTTGGCCACAGGAAGTCAAATGTTAGTCAGAGGGTGTGTTATGGAGCATGCAATCATTAAAATAATCTGCAATGTTAAAACAGAGATATTTCCAATTCAAATGAAGAAATATTAAAGAAGTGACATTTTTAGGAAACTTGGCACTGATTTGTTGTGAATAGTTTAGTGAGAAAACAGATACCACTCTAACGGTCCATATAGCAAGAGTCAGCAGGAGGCTTAATAAGTTCTTCATGGAAAACTTCAAACAGCTAGTGTGAAAATATCTGTTATTAAGTTTAAAAGAGAGCTACTGGTAAGCGACATAAGTCAAGAATCTCAGCTGTCATTTCATAGAGATACAGTACCTGCTTACTGAAACTGAGAATCCTTGGTAAATCCTCACGGCACTAACAAACTTAACGTACACTGTAAAAATGTTTAGAAGTTACAGTAACACGCTGCCAAATGAGAACAGTTAATAACACTAAGTAATATAAAACAAGAAAAAAGCATATATGTTAATTTTTTATTTATAATTAATATGTGGAGGCCCTGTGACAAACTGGGGACTTGTCCAGCGTGACCCCAGCCTCTCATCCACTGTCAGCTAGGATAAGTTCAGTTACAGATCATTTTTTCGTTCATAAATTTTCCGCTCCGCCCACAGCACAGAAACAGCTCTGCTTAGAGTCACAAATGACCTACGGATGGCAGCAGATGTTGGTTCACCTTCCCTCCTGATTCTCCTTGATTTGTCTGCTGCCTTCGACACAGTTGACCATGGAATACTCCTACACCGCCTACATCAAACCACTGGACTCACTGCCACCGCCCTAAACTGGTTTCAATCCTACTTCACCGACAGAACAGAATACGTTTCCCTTGGAAGTTCAAGGTCCCGGACACACACCGTCACCTGTGGGGTCCCCCAGGGATCAGTCCTTGGCCCCATTCTCTTCATACTATACATGCTCCCCCTTGGCCATGTCATCAGTCGATATGGACTCTCATT
>VRLP01008430.1:0-16750 GCA_009660295.1 Lophius piscatorius
TGAACCTGGACTGTTTCACTGTACGAACCTGGACTGTTTCACTGTATGAACCTGGACTGTTTCACTGTACGAACCTGGACTGTTTCACTGTATGAACCTGGACTGTTTCACTGTACAAGCCTGGACTGTTTCACTGTACAAGCCTGGACTGTTTCACTGTATGAGCCTGGACTGTTTCACTGTACAAGCCTGGACTGTTTCACTGTATGAACCTGGACTGTTTCACTGTATGAACCTGGACTGTCCCACTGTACAAGCCTGGACTGTTTCACTGTATGAGCCTGGACTGTTTCACTGTACAAGCCTGGACTGTTTCACTGTATGAGCCTGGACTGTTTCACTGTATGAACCTGGACTGTCCCACTGTATGAACCTGGACTGTCCCACTGTACGAGCCTGGACTGTTTCACTGTATGAACCTGGACTGTTTCACTGTATGGACTTGGACTACGTGGCTGTTCTGGATGCGTTGAACAGCATTAAATTCTGTCACCATGCTGGGACATGTAACTCAGTGATGGAGTTAAAGCCCAGTTCTGGTGGATCTAGGACTAAATTCGAACCTCTTCCACCTTGTGTATCACACAAGGTTCCCGGTTTATCAAGCAAAGAGGAGTTTGACATGAACCAAAATGCTTATGGTCTTTACTCCCAGTTCTTCAAGTTCTTTTAAACGGCTCCTTGTGTGTCTGTAAACTTTTTATGGAGCTTTCCAACAAACAAGCATTGTCCTGCTAATTCATTGATGTTATGTGTGACGGCTCGAATCAGTGTCTCCAAACGTTTTAATCGCACTAACAGCCTCAATCTTCAATCTTTTAGACAACGCCACAAAAGTCCATCTCATTCACAGAGCGTCCAAGGTCATTATGAACGCACGTGTCTCGCCGTCAGCAGCCCCGAATCACACATCCAGATGTTTACTCTGATGCGCTGCCAATTTGATGAATTTGTTTGCTCACACGTCTCCATTATGCTACGGGGTTTAGATTGAACCAATCAAATTGCTCCCTTAATTGTGGGCCTTATTGGAGGATTGATTATAATTAGTGTTGCTTGATGGGAAGTTAATATCTGTCAATTATGCACGAGGCGACAGAATAACAAAGATGAAACAGCGCCGGCCGTTATTCCCCTGATGACGCACTGTTTGCATCGGAAGATGACAGAAACTCCAGATTGCCCTGAATCCGTCTGCGACAGGAAATACATGTGAATATTAAACACTTTATTGAACACGGCGCATCTCTCCCGGGTAGAGACTCGTTCAAAGCATCTGCTTCTTTTATACAGTAGCCATGATTTACACTAATAAGAGTGAGTATTATTAATGGCTGAGGCAACAAATGGGGGCGGGGCCTAGCGTTGATGGAGAGGTGGATGACGGTGTAACACCGGCTTCAAATGACCGAAGGTGCAGGGAGACAGCGCAGTGGTTAGAACCTACCGAAGTTATCTGAGGAAGGACAACCGGGTCACGGGCGCCTAAGGTCCACTTGTGTATGTGTGAATTTAAGCAGCAAAGGCGCCCACAGAGAAACAGCTATATTCACAAAATTTGTGAGAAAGTTCTGACTGATGGGTTACAGAACACACAGTGACATCACAGAGACATTCTGGCCACAAAAGGGGGACACGCGCAGTAGGAGGCAAGTGGTTTTAATGTTATGGCTGTTGTAGTGCGTGATGAAGAATTTTATCAAGGGGGAGGAACTGATGGCGGATGGGAAGTTAGGAGACAATTCATGCATTGCCATGAGATGCATGCCGGCTTACATGCTGGATGCATGCCGGCATGTAAGATGCATGCCGGCTTACATGCTGGATGCAGATGCATGCTGGCTTACGTGCCGGATGCATGCCGGCATGTAAGATGCATGCCGGCTTACATGCCGGATGCATGCCGGCATGTAAGATGCATGCCGGCATGCATCTGATAAATGAAGTTGGCCCACAAAATTAGAACTCTTAGTTATGAGTGAAACTTATTCATCCATGATTTAACTAGATTAACCCAAATAAATAAAAGTTGAGTTGAAACGACGTGAACAGTAACAGAAGCCTGAGCGGTGGACGCCACTCTGGAATCGATCGTGTCACTTCCTGTCAACTTGACGGAGTCTTGTAAAAGTTAAGTTGTTGACATGATTTGATCACGTTTATCTTGGACGCATGAAATTACTTTATAAAAAAATGGTCCATGCTGCATTACAAGTAAATGTAACAGCTAGACAAATTCCTTTTTTTGAGCGCTTTTAGTCCATGATTATTATGAGGAGAAGCGCGTTTGCAAAATTACATGCGAATGTTCAATTGGTGCCTAATAAATCTCCCCCCCTGACAGATAGCGTTGTAAATAATGTTATTCCTAATCAACCTGTCAATTGTTATAATGTTATGGCTGACACATTTCTGAAGTAATTCCCTACAGTTGTGACTTTTCAATGTGAAATAGTATCCAGGAGATCACTTTGCACAAAACACTGATTATTTTGGATTCCAATGGCGGCTCCATTTTTTTTTTTACTTTCACACTTCTGGAACCACCATGTCCCCGAGGCGGTTGGGAACTTCGTGAGAGGGTTCAGAATCACTTTCGACTAACAGCTGAGTGTCTGTCAGGAGTCTGACAAGACGCTAGCAAACTGCAGGTGAAGACATGTGAGCGTGAGAAAGCCACAGCCTGAAAAACGCCGGTGGCTGACCTAATTCTCGGAGAAAATGTGGCGCTAATGACGGGGCACTCACAGCGAGGTGATAACATCCTGCAACGACAGCGGAGGGAAAATCTGTTCGCGTCAGCAGACAGCTGCAGACGCAGGACGGACGTGTTCATAGTCCGCCGCGAAAATAAGCTTCTCCTGTGAAACCGTGTCATGAGGTGTCGAAAACTGGTTTTTCCTTTTTTTTAGCATTTAGCTTTAGCGTTAGCTATGAATTTACTGGACCAAAGTTCATGAAACATTCCAGAGGGATAAAGTTCAGGGTTTGATAAAACCGTCTCAGAGAATCTGGTGTGACGGACGGGTTCACTAGTAAACAAGTCAAACAAAAGTTTATCACTTACTCCATTTATTGCAAATGAATTAACATCTTCTATCTTAGGTCAACATTAATAACTGCTTACAAATTAAATTAGCTGACCATGCGCTTACAAATTTTCTTTTTTAGCCACAGTGGATCTACTGTTTCCATCTTACCCTGTCATCTGTATTTTCCTCCGTCACACCCACCAACTGCATGTCCTCTCTCATTACATCAAGAAACCCCGTCTTTACATAAAAAAATAAATGTAACTCCGTAATCTATTATTTCCTGTTTATGGCATTAGCACATATTTTACGATATTTCTGCAGTGTCTTTTGGTCGCTCTTATTATGAAGGATCTACAGGTTGGTTGGCATTGTGTATGTGCTCTGAATTGATGAGATAAGCATAGATCTTAAATGTAATAATAATACATTTAATTTATAACGCACTTTACATTCGGATCAAAGCTCAACGTGCTACAAGTTAAAAGCAGATAAAAGCATTAATAAAAATAAAAATATAATAATAAAATGTAAAAATATGTTCATAAAGCAGCAATGTTGAGTAAAAGTTATAGGTTCTGCTAAAAAGGGAAGTTTTGAGTCCTTTTTTAAAAGTCTCAGTCGTCTGTGGAGCCCTCAGATGGTCAGGAAGGGGATTCCACAGACGTAGGGCAATTAAATTTTATGACATTTTGTAGTGAAAACAAAACTTTTTTAAGGCCTGCTCAGTCCACCTGGGCGGATCTTAATACACCTGGGGGGCTGTCCCAAGTAGAACCTCTGTATGGGAAACCCTGGATGCCAAAGGAGGCTCCACTCAACACTCCCTCCATTAAACGTCTTGTCACCTTTATACAGTGAAGAGACTTCTGGTGCTGGGACAGACGCCCCTGGTGGTATCTTCCTAATCCTAACCCTAATCTTAAAACTAAAATGGAATGGACTTTTGCTCTTTCATTATCTGGAACATTAGCTGCCCCTGAGGAAGCCCCTCACCTCTGGCTTACAGGGAGTAATAGTCTTCCTCACATGGGATACGAAGGATCAGACTTTCACCCCAACCAGGGACGAGGCAGACATACCACTCCACCAGAACCAACGCTAACTAATCCATTTTTTATTTTAAGGGGGGAAGCCCGGCACCACAGGGTAGGTGGGGGGGGCACATTTGAGGATTATGGAGTGACCCATCTGTCCCTCTCTTAAACCTAGAGAGAAACCAGAGACAGATAATTAGACAAACCCGCGGCGTAAGCTAATTCGGGCAGATAGTTGACCTTGCAATGACCAATTCTTTTCCCAGGGGGGGGGGGGTCGGGTAGATACAAAGTCGACAGGATCCATAACCTCATCCTCGCCGTCCGAGGAATTTCACTTAAAGGTAACAGATTGCACCAATAACTGGACGAATACCGACATATTACTGCTACAGGAACGTGACGGTGACATTATTGCCCAACGCAACAACTTAACGGAGATCAAAGAGGCTCTACATAAAAACTTCAATTGGGCCAAAAAGCCTAACAGCCTTTGGCTCAGCCCGACACAGAGAGGATGGTTGAACCAGACCACACCCACATTTTTGAGTCCAGGCTTGGAGCGGCCGTCCAGTGACGCCCGGAATGGATCTGATGGTTTATTAAAACAAAAGAGAGGAAAAACGCCACCAAATCCGAAACCCAGAATAACCCCAGAAACATTCATTTCCCGCCGCCAGTTGATCTTGTAGCTCTTAGCCTGGAGCGAACTATGAACCAAAACACCGGTCAGTAGGTGAGTTTACACGTAGTTCCGATTAGATTCGGAAAAGATGTCTTATCAGAAAGAAAATGTTACGTGTAAACACCCCTTTCCGAATTAGATTTCATTCCTTTGCAAGGAGGTAGTCTAAATCCTTTCATGAGAGTTTTTCCGATTTCTGTTTGAGTTGTATCTGTTCATTCCCAGCATTGCGACGTATTTTAAATTATTTTAAGTATAGTAATAACACAGTAATAACATTTTAATACAAGTATAGTAATAACACAGTTATAACTGTTTAATACAAGTGTAGTAATAACACAGTTATAACGGTTTAATACAAGTGTAGTAATAACACAGTTATAACGGTTTAATACAAGTATAGTAATAACACAGTTATAACTGTTTAATACAAGTGTAGTAATAACACAGTTATAACTGTTTAATACAAGTGTAGTAATAACACAGTTATAACGGTTTAATACAAGTATAGTAATAACACAGTAATAACAGTTTAATACAAGTGTAGTAATAACACAGTTATAACTGTTTAATACAAGTGTAGTAATAACACAGTTATAACGGTTTAATACAAGTTTAGCACCGAAAAATAGCTTAGTTTGCTACGAGATACATTCAAGGACCTGATCAGAGTGGAGGAATCTACAAGACATCTACGAGATGTTTTGTAATAAAAGACCGAAACACCCGTTGATCCTGAGGAATTTAGAATATTTAAGCCACTTAATCCAGACTGGATTGGCTGAATTAAAGCCAGATGTAAACCCCAAATAGGGACTAAACCAGTTAGATAAGGCCAGGGACGTATGAAGGACAACGAGGACATTGTCTTTGGCTCCCCAGTTTCATCTGCCCGGTCGTCGGACGTCGGGGGTCTAAGCTATGGAACATCGATGAAGAGGGGGCCCACCTAATGACCCCAAAGACGAACCTACTCTCTAGTTCAGCCCTCCAACCAGACTACCAGCATCCAGAGTGTCAACGTTCCACAGGGACTGAAACATCAAGTCTTATTAGCATTACCATTATTATTTTTTATTATAATTGTTATTAAATTGCGACCCATGGTTCAGGGTTAGGGAGACCAGGACCTCCTTATAGAACCAGACCTGGCAGCAAGTGTCTTAATGACATACTAAGATTAAAAATAAGACTTGGAACACCAAAAAAACGAAAAAGGAATTGTTGACGAGAGAATTAATTCACTCTGGTCATATTCATTAAAATAAGTAAAATAATTGAAAAATGAAAACGGACCTCTTTGTCTCTTTTTATTATGGTCTGTATTTAACTATAAGGGTTGATTTAAGGTAGCGTTTGATGTGATTCTGCTCTTGTTGCTTTTTTCGGATCGTTTCTTGCTTGTCTTGTGGTTGATTTATTGTTTTGGCATAGTTTTGTTCTTTTGCATGAATTAATAAGTAAAAGAGAAAAATGTAGTGAGGAAGACTTTTTTTCTTCTTCTTTCTTTCTAATGACTCTTGGGCCATTTGGAAAAATTACCTTCGCCTGAATAGAAACACTCTGACAAATGGGATTTTGTAAATATTCAGTCAGGCATATAGATTTTAAAAAAAGAAAAAGGGTTTTAGCAAATTTTTGCTGTAATTTCTACTCAAGAAATCTTGTTTGTGAAAAAACTCACAAATATGAAAACATCCAAAGTAAGAGAGTGAAAAAATAAACCAAAAATTAACTGTGACATGCAGTCCAGGTTCATAAAGTGAAACAGTCCAGGTTCACACCATGAAACAGTCCAGGTTCATACAGTGATTTTACAGTGGGGACTTGTTTTTTTGAAAGCAGTGAGGTCAAAGGTCATGTGATCATACTTTCCTTCTTAAGGGTGAGTAAATCCAATCTTCTTGAGAAATGACTCCTCTTCCTCCTCCCCCTGCCGAAACCCCAGCTGTCAATCATCCCTCTGGCTTTAACCTCTGATCAGAGCCTTCACCAACATCCATCTTCTTTGTCCTTCAGGATGTTATTGCCTGTTTTACAAGACACGCCCACAGGAGGCGGGACACGCCACCAGCATCTCTGGGACGCCAGATACCGTCTCGCTTCATTCCTCTGCGTTTGGACGTCCATACTTCGTCTCTTTTATGTCCTGGATTCCAGAATTCTTCAACCTCAGCCAACGACAGACGGACCAGAAACCAACACACACTCAGCATCGCTGGTCCGACGCCAGCTTCCAGCACTTCCTGTTCCCGCCAGCGAGCTGCAGCCAACTCTCTCTCTGGTCCAACTCTCCGTTCACGCCGTTACCTCACGGCCGTCGCTCGTATGATGTCATAAAAGGGAACTTTTCCGTGAGAATCGTCCCGTTTAGTATCATAAAGCTCGCCGGCGGGAACAGGAAGTGTTGGAAGCTGGAGTCGGTGTTGGAGATATTTGTGACTCATCATGGCGTCCGCCGCAGATCCTTCGTGTTAACGCGATAACTCAAAAACCGTTCCATGGGTTGTCTTCAAATTCTATTCTCATATAGACTTTAGAGTGAGGAAGAACTGGATTGATTTTGGAAATGGTCAATTGCATGGTTCCAACTCTAGGGGGGGGGGGGCTTTATCGCCGAAGGTTTTCGAATCGTACACTCAAAAAAAATATTTAAGCCAAACATTTCAAACTAAAGTATTTTTATAACATGTAAAAGTTTCAAATTACATAATTTAAACATAAACAAACCAATAAACTTAAGGTGATGTCATTTTTAACTGATTATTTAAATAAAATCAAACAGATGCAATTATCATTTTTTACAGTGTAATTTCTCAGCCGCTGGTACAATTTAGTCCAAATTTTGTTTCTTCATATGAATCTATAAACTCTCTTTTATAAGTAATCCTTTACTCGAATAGCTCATATTTTATTTACGTGCGGGGAGGTTTTTACGAAAAACCGTTTCTCCGACATAAGTTCCGAATTGTTGGTCCGATTTTTTCCAAATTTAGTTCGTATGAATATATAATCTCTCTTTTATAAATTTAGTTCGTATGAATCGCCACGAGGAGATCGATCTCATAAATATATTTTACTCCAGTGTTTCATATTTTACTCACTAGGGGGATTTTTTTAATTTTTTTTTAATTTTTTTATTTTTTATGTTTTACGAAAAACTCTGTTTCCCAAACAGAAGTCAAAATTCATTTCATGGATCATTTTCAAATGTTATAACCCCGTATACCTTAGACGAGGAAGAACTGGATTGATTTTGGGAGAGATTGCTGAAGGTAGGAGGTGTTTTGGCTACAAAAGTTGTTTTTTTTACAAAAAATGCTGCGGACATATTTTTTTATTTAATTAGAGGAGTTCAATCAGGGCGATTCCTTGTACAACGCAGGGGATTGGGGACATTTCGGAGATTTTTTTTTTTTTATCGCTGTGACTTTTATCTATTTAATATTTATTTGAATATGTCCTTTCTGATTTATTTTACTTTGAGCTTTACTGTTTTGTTCATCTTATTTTTTTATTTTATGATTGATTTTTTTTAAATTCAATTTACCGTTTTATTTTTGTTCAATCTTGAATTTGACAAAAATTCAAAATTTGGGAAAACATTTGAATTCAATTTTGAAATTTTGCTTTTTTAAATTATTTTATTTAAAATATTAGTATGACATTTTATTTTATTATTAATATTGCAGTTATATTTGTTTATTTTTTCTTCCACAATTTTATTCTAATTATTTTGATTTTAATTCTACTGTTTAATTAATTTACATTTGACAGACTTATTATTAATTTGACAAGTTTTCTTTTTTCATTTTACTGATTTATTCAAATATGGTTGTGTATGAATTGCTTTATATTTTATGTTAAATCTCAAATTAAATTAAATAATTTAACTAACTTATTTATTTTTGGTTTTTACTGTTTCATTTATTTTTTTCTATTCTATTAAAGAAAAAACTTTTTGTGTATCCATGTATATTTTAAATTTATATTCAATAAACAGTTCAATTTAAAATGTTCTCATCTGTTTATTACATTTTTCTTTAAAACCGACTTAATTTATTTTTAATTTGACTATTTTAGGATTTTACTTTTAATTTAAGTATTATATTTACTTTACTTTATCTTTCATTTTACTTTTACTTCCCTTTATAATCTTAAATAATAATAATTAATTATTAATAATAATTAATAATAATAATTCTACTATTGAATTCTTAGAAATTTTTAATTATTTTATTTTATTTTGATTCTACATTTTTTAGAGTGGAAAAATTAATTAATTGCATTTTCCATTTTATTGAATTATTTACTTATTGTCGTGTTTCAATTACTTTCCTTTTAATTCCATAATAAATCACTAATTTTTATTTCACTAACTTCCATTTTCCATTTTCGTTTCTTCGATTTTAAATTTTAGCGACTCATTTGTTTTCGTTGTAAAATCAGTATTTTCTTTTCTTTACTTTTAATTCAACTGAATGATTTTGGTTTTATTTGTTAGATTTAAAAATCATTATTTTATTCCTGATTTCTCTTGTACATAATATTTAACAGTAAAGTTTTTGCCGGGATCTTTTTTTCCCGTCTGTCTGTTCTTTGAATAAAGAGAATAAATCTGAGTTTGGGTTTAATTAACCTGCTGCCACCTCGACCCAACCCGGAAATAATGAAATAATAAAGAAAATGTCTGAATTAATGGAAAGTAAAATATCGGCCTTGAAGGAGGAAATTTATAAACCCCAAACAAAAGAAGAATGTGGAGTTTAAACGTTTTTCTGCATCCGCCTCCTTCAGGAGGTCAGAGCAGATGAGCAGAAAGAATCTTCTATAAAAAAGTACTTTTTGTAGATTTATTATTTTATATACTTTTTAAATTTGCTCGTTTATTTCCTTTTTATTTACACCGACTTATTTGCTGTATTTTTCTTTCAAATGTTTTTATTTCTTTCCATTTTAATTCCACTGTTTTGGTCATTCGTTTCACATTTTACTGTTTATTATTTTATTTTAAATTTTTAATTATTATATTTATTTTCACTTTATCCTTCAATTTAGTTTTACTTTTCATTATTTTTAACTCTACTGTTGTATTTTTTCAGATTTTACTGATTTATTAATTTACTTGGCATTTCACACTTTGATTGATTTATTGTTGTGTTTTAATTACTTTTATTTAAATGATATGTTCTATCTTATTTAGTTTTTACTTTTACTTTTATTCCATTTTAAATTTTAATCTGATTATTTCAATTATTTGACGTTTGATTTAACTGAACGATTTGATTTATTTGTTATATTTATAAACTCATTATTTTATTCCTGATTTCTTTTGTATATAATATTTAATATTGAATTTTTCCTTCAGCAAAGAGGAAAAATAATATTTTTCCAAATGTTTGACCTCGTGACCCCGAGGAGGGAAAAGGTCGCTCTGCTGCAGACTTCAGAGATCTGCTGTCACAGAGGAGGGGATTGGCCTGCGATGATGTCATGCACCTGATGAATGCATCCTCCTCCTCCTCTTCTTCATCCTCCTCCTCCAGGCAGCTTGCCAGCCTGCATGAGCTCATACGTCCTTGGAAGAAAAAAAAGAAAAAAAAGAAGGGGGCGAGGGCATCTTTCATTCTTAAGTAGGCCTTTGACAAATGAAATGGGACTGGCTTTTTTCATAACACATCAGAGAATGAGGGCGCCGCTCTGCAGAGAGACTCACATTCAGCAGAGGAGAAAGAAGCAGACTGAGGTAGCAACAAGAACCTGAACTCTTTCCTGCTGTGTTCCTCTAATCTAAAGAAATCCCACCGGTTTGATTTCTTTAGATTGTGAGCCAGAGTGAGATGTTTGTTCATTTAAGAGGGAGGAGGATCTTTGAAGAGTTTCTCCGCTCATCACAAGCTTCACGTTCAGATTCACGCAACTATCAGTAAAATGATGAATCATGTAAATATCATGTAAATATGTTTGGAGCTTCTCGAGATGAAGACGAGAAGCTGAAGGGAATCATTTAGAAGGAAAACATATGCAGCAGTTACACTTAATTATAGAATACTTTCTGTCTTATTGTGAGAACCTGGAGGGAAGGAATTAGAATCTTGTGATGTGGGAACTATTTATTTTTATTGTTAATTATTTTTCTTCATCAGCTGCTGATTTAATGGTTGATGTTCTTCTTGAGGTCCTTGAAAAAAAATGTTATATAAACAGATACAAAAGAGAGAGTCATTAGTAATAAAAAACTAAAAGAAATAATTATGAAATACGGATTCATTATAAATGAAAACTGAAATAGAAAAATAATTAAATATTATTATTATTTTTTTTCTTCTATAAACTAAACATTTATAGAAAAACTGCTATAAAAATAATTTAAAAAACAGAGTAATTAATAATAAAAAACTGAAATTAAAAAAGTAATAATAATAAAAACTGAATAAAAAATGATTAAATACAGAATCATTAATTTAACAGAAATAGAAAAAGAATTAAAAACAGAGAGTCATTAATAATAAAAACTGTAATAAAAAATGAATTAAATATAGAGATTAATTTATAATAAAAAATGAAGAAATAAAATTATTAAAACGGTCATTAATAATTAAAACTGAGATGGAAAAATAATTAATTAGAGTCCTTAATAATAAAACTGAAATAAAAAAAGAATTAAAAACAGAGATTCGGTATTAATAAAAGCTGAAATAGAAACATAATTAAATACAGAGTCATTAATATTAAATCTCAATTAAAAAAATATTGCCAACAATGTCATTAATAATAAAAATAAAATAGAAACATAGTTAAAAACAAGGTAATTAATAATGAAAACTGAAATAAAAAAGAATTAAATACAGAGTCATTAATAATAAAATTGAAAAAAAAGTATTAAACAGAGATTCATTATTAATAAAAGCTAAAATAGAAAAATAATTAAGTACAGATAATAATTAATAATAAAAACTGGAAATAGAAAATACATTAAAATAATGAAATAGAAAAATAATTAAATACAGGTAATTAATGATAAAAACTGAAATAGAAAAATAAATTAAAAATAAAGAAATACAAAATGCATTAAATTAAATCTCGGGTATTTAGTACAACATAAAATTGACGCTTGACCTAATTATGAGGAAATAGAGAGAAGAAAAGTGTCGAGACTGAAACAAAACAGCTTGTGTGAACAAGTCTAGTCAAGCACTAAAAGAAAATCTCACCTTCTGAAAATTGAGGTAGATTCATAATCAAAGGATCTACATGGTTCCACAGCATTTTTATTTATACATTGAATTGTTTATTTGTTTGTTTATACGTTTCTGTGTGCTTTCATGTCATTATATTTAAAGCACAAGTTATAATCCAACACAAACATTTATCCTATGTAGAAAAAAACTAAAACATTTCGCCTATGGGCCTCTCTCTTTAATTTAGAATGAATTTGATCGAATCAATAAAACCAATAATTACAAATGAACATCATATAATTAGAGAGGAGAAAAAAAAGAAGAAAAACACCTACAGAGAGTGTTAAAGATGAATGCCAACAAGTTGAAACAGTCAGAGGACTATATAAACAGAAATATTAGTAGCCTGCAGGGACTGTTTTAAAATTCCTCTGTGCTGCAGGATGATTGTTAATCAAACACTGACCTCTGGTGGCAGAAGACTTCAACTGCACCTAACAGTAATTATAACATCAACAATACTGTTCATTTATAATAATAATAATAATAATAATACATTTTATTTACAATGCACTTTACATGAGGAGGGTGATCAGTTGTGAAGAATAATGATTTATATTCATGACATGATTGACGGGTAATGATGTCAGGTGTTTGATGAATAAAGTCCCGGTTAAAGCAAGAACAACAAAACACAAAACAGATAAATGTCATTAAATAAAACTTGTAGGACTTTTTTTTTTATTCTTTTTTAAAAAAATAATCCTTAATGTATTATTTATTTATTATATGATAAATCATTTAAATGGAAGACAAAACTTCTTTGGTAATAGCGACCCCTAGTGGAGAGATTCGATATGAGCTGCAGACACTGAGGAGGAAGGGTAAATAATGAAATCGATTCATTATGAAACTGATCCAGTGTGAGCTTCAGAGTGTATTAAAAATGTTTTTCTATATTATATGATGTATAAATAAATAGTTAATCATAGTTTAAGGCTAAAACAATCTGAATCTGTAAGTAAATGTTCATCTGTGAACATATAAAGAAGTATAATGAGCTGTTGAGTGAAGTCAATCAAAGGTATTTCCCCCCACTGGTGTTAGGAAATGAATAAATAAATAAATAAATAGATAGATTAACCACAATTAAAATGGGAGGTAAGATTAATTAAAAGTATTCTGTGTTGTGACTCTTCAAACCCCGGTGGATTATTTTATTATATTTTAAAGTAAAGTCGTATCAAACTCTTAATAGGAGACCGATGGCTGTTAAAATGTGGAGATGAGCTGCTCTCATCTGTGCTGAAGGTCAAAGGTCAGACGTTTGAGCTCCTTGTTTTTGCAATCTGAACAGAAAAGTCTGGCATGAAGCCAGTGACAAGGTGATTGATGGGAACTGGATGGAACCGATGGAGCGTCTCATATGGAAGTACATCTGTCTTCCTGTCTTTCTGCAGTTCCTTCCTGCGGAGGCGGTGTGATGTGATGCAGCCGTGGTCCAGCGCACAAACGGCTCTGCAGACGAATCCAGATCAGGTGAATCCAAAGTTTCTTAATTATCTAGAAATGCAAATATAGAAATGTTTCCTTTTGAGTCGCTATAGATTTCCCTTCCATTAAATTGATAAAAACAATTATAATTTTGAAAATTAATTGTGTTTTTTTTTTTTTTTCATCATTATTATTTATTTATTATTATTCACATTTTTAAATAAAGGATAAAAAAAAATTCTATTTATTTTTTTTAATCTTATTTTTTATTTTTATTTCATTTTTCTAAAATTAAAAGAAATATGTTTGTGGTTATTATTTCATTTTATTCATTGTAATTGTCTTTTTTTTAAGTAAAAGATATATTTGTCTTTTTTTATATTATTTATTTATTATCATTTACATTTTTAAATCAAAATGATTATTTTTTAGAAAATTTTTAATCTTATTTTTTATTTTAATTTCATTTTTCTAAAATTAAAAGAAATATGTTTGTGGTTATTATTTCATTTTATTTATTGTAATTTTATCTTTTTCTTAATACTATTTAAGTATATATTTTAGGTTTATTTTTTGAATAACAAATATGTTTGTCTTTTATTTATATTATATTATTTATTTTTATTTAATAAAAAAAATAATAAAAAAAATAATTAAAAAATAATTTAAAAAAAAAATTAAAAAAAATGTTTATTATTTAATGTTTATGTCTTTGAATTGTACCGTGACGACGCATATTGAGAAAATGATTTCTTTGACCCTCTCTGACCCTCTCTCTCGTATCACCGAAAAGTCGAGGATATTATGGAATCATCATCGCCACCGCTGCAGATCTTTTCTGTTTAACGCGATAACTCAAAAACTTTTTCATGGTTCATGTTAAAATTTCAGACCCCTATAGACCTTAAAGCGAGGAAGGACTGGAGTGTTTTTCGGAAAAGGTCAGTTGTATATTTCTGACACCAGTGGGAACTTTATCTGTAAAATCGTCAGGCCATAAATTCCTCATTTTATGTTATACTGTACGTCGTGTTTTACTCTAATAGTTCATATTTTACTTACTAAGGGGAGCTTTCTATGAAAAACACAGTTTTAAGGATAATTCTGCCTAATTATGTTCTATTAAGTCCAAATGTGGTGCCTGTGAATCGACTCAAAGAGATTTATCCAGATAATATTCTATTTTACTCCATTAGTTCATATTTTACCCCCTAGGGGGAGTTTTTATTTATTTTTTCTCTGTTCATGAAATCTGATCCATGAAAAAAATATTTCATGGATCATTTTCAAATTTTATAGCTAAGTAGACCTTTGTGCGAGGAAGAACTGGAATGACCTAGAGAAAGGTTGGTTGTATATTTCCGACACTTTGTCTTCAAAAGTTTTTTGCCCCATGAGTTCTGAACCGTTTCGTCCAAATTTGGAAGATATGAAAGGACTAGAGGAAATCTACCTCTTACATAAAAACGAGTTAACTCTATTTATCTTCTTATTGAGTCAGTATGGGATGTGATCCTAGAACAGACTGATGACATCATAGAAATAGTTAGGTTGAGTCAGTATGGGATCTGATCCTAGAACAGACTGATGGGATCTGACCCTAGAACAGAATGATGGGATCTGACCCTAGAACAGACTGATGGGATCTGATCCTGGAACAGACTGATGGGATCTGATCCTAGAACAGACTGCTGGGATCTGATCCTAGAACAGACTGATGACATCATAGAAATAGTTAGGTTGAGTCACTATGGGATCTGATCCTAGAACAGACTGATGGGATCTGACCCTAGAACAGAATGATGGGATCTGACCCTAGAACAGACTGATGGGATCTGATCCTGGAACAGACTGATGGGATCTGATCCTAGAACAGACTGCTGGGATCTGATCCTAGAACAGACTGATGACATCATAGAAACAGTTGGATTGAGTCACTATGGGATCTGACCCTAGAACAGACTGATGACATCATAGAAACAGTTAGGTTGAGTCACTCGGGGATCTGATCCTAGAACAGACTGATGGGATCTGACCCTAGAACAGAATGATGGGATCTGACCCTAGAACAGACTGATGGGATCTGATTCTGGAACAGACTGATGGGATCTGATCCTAGAACAGACTGATGACATCATAGAAACAGTTGGGTTGAGTCACTATGGGATCTGATCCTAGAACAGACTGATGACATCATAGAAACAGTTGGATTGAGTCACTATGGGATCTGACCCTAGAACAGACTGATGACATCATAGAAACAGTTAGGTTGAGTCACTCGGGGATCTGATCCTAGAACAGACTGATGGGATCTGACCCTAGAACAGAATGATGGGATCTGACCCTAGAACAGACTGATGGGATCTGATCCTAGAACAGACTGATGACATCATAGAAACAGTTGGGTTGAGTCACTATGGGATCTGATCCTAGAACAGACTGCTGACTGCTGTGTCTGAGATTATTAAAGTCACATCAGTCATCATCATCATCACTTCTGACTCTCTCCCTTCGTCCCGCCGTGAAACCGATACAACAAGTATCCGTTTAAGGGGCGGAGCCCGGATCAGAGTGAGTCGTTAGATTTGAGCGCCACATTATACATGTAATAACAGTTTAAGGATACAATCCATCACGTCTGTCCCGCGTCACATCAGGCGGAGGGAGGAGAAGGAAAAGAAGGCGGAGAAGCCGGTCCGTCTGCCGTGGTCGGCGTTTCTCCGCCTATTAGATGACAAATAATTGGTCATTCATCAATAGGAATAGATGGAAGCCCAAATGATTTATTGCCTTTACAACAAAAAAATTGGGCTGGGTCTGCAATGATGATGGAGCTGTCGGCTCAGTCAAGCAAAACAGGGGGGGGGGGTTGGATTAAAAAAGAAAAGATGAAGGGTGGGGGTGGGGGGTCGGAGGAGGGGAGAGGATGACTGAGAGAGAGAGAATGCTGAATCTTTACGCTCAGTTATCTGGTTACCTCCATGGTTCACGCTCATAATTACGGCCTTCTGTATCTTGCCGCGACGGCCATAACATTATAACCACCGGCCTAATATAATGATAATAATAATGATACATTTAATTTATAACGCACTTTACATCTGGATCAAATCTCAAAGTGCTACAAAGTAAAAGCAGATAAAAGCATCAATAAGAAATAAAATAATAACTATATAAAAACCTGACCAAAAAGCAGCAATGTTAATTAAGGTTATAGATTCTGCTAAAAAGGAAAGTTTTAAGTCCTTTTTTAAATGTGTCAGTCGTCTGTGGAGCCCTCAGATGGTCAGGGAGGGCATTCCACAGACGAGGGGCAGCAGA